>JAOSBO010000210.1:26132928-26150947 GCA_027563915.1 Erythroxylum rotundifolium
ATCAATATACTTTCAAAAGTCAATTTCATCAGTCCTTTCACAAACCAATAACACAATTCATATGCAAACATATGGCATATTATCAAAGCATTCAAGTAGCCTTAACGACACATTTATAACACAATTGAAAACCTTTTAAAACTTTCTTAGTTTTGAAGAAACATTAGGGCTCATTACTTAATTATAAAAGTGTCACCTACCTGAAATCCTTATAAGGGTTTTGCTTAAGGATGTCTTTCCTCTTGCTTCCTTGGCCTCTCTTGATTCCCTCCTTGATTTCCTTCATAAAGGACCAAAAACCTTTCAAAACTCCAAAAGATTAAAATCAACTTATCTTGAATCTTCACCAACTAATGAGATTTTTGGCTCTAAGGAAAGCTCTTCCCTTCCTCTTTCTTTTTTCCTTCTTGAATAACCTCAAACTCTCTCTTTAAGACTAAGAAAAAATGTAACCTAGTCCAAAACTCTATTCTTTCTCAATTTCACCGAAACCTCTCTTCTTCTTTCTCTCTTTCTTTCCTTCATTCACATTTTTGGTCTTTTAATTTATAAGACAACATTTTCCTCTTCCCATTCTACCCTTTATGGGTGAGAAAAGTCCACCTTACCCTTCCTTTAATTCCTTAGTGCTTCTAACCTTAAGTAATCCACCCAAAATGCCCTTTTATGAATTTTCTTTTCTACCTTTAATTTAACTAACCAATGAAATAAATTCTAGTAAGATAGGCATAAGTAAAAACATTTAGGGGCCAACAAAATCAGTGCCTATAACACCTAGGTAGTTGTGGACTAGACGAGTGCCTTCATTATTACAGTTGATGACCTGGGGCTACTCAGTCCATGTTCTAAGGCCTAAATTGACAAAGATGGAACCAATGTCAGGGATATATTTGTTTGTAGGATATCCTATGGGTATAGGAGGGTACTACTTTTACAGTCATTAAGACAGGAAGGTATTTGTATCAATAAATGCGAGCTTTTTGGAGGAAGAATTTGTGAGAAATCACACAGTAAGAAGTGAAGTAGTACTAAAGTAGTTAGCTATTTCATCCAAACTAAGTGTTGATTTGGATATAATGGAACAAAATGTTGAAATGGATCTACGAGTTGAATTGAAAGAGTAGCCTGAACATCAAGTAGTGCCTACATATAGTGGGAGGGTTATGAGACAACCAAACAGGTATCTAGGTCAGGGAGAAGGCATAATTGCCATTTCAAACCTAGAAGTAACAGATCCTATTACTTATACACAGGCTACTAGTGACATTGATGTGGAAAAATGGCTAAAGGAAATGGAATCATAAATAGATTCCATATACGCCAATGAAGTCTAGATCCTTATAGATCTACCACTAGGTGTAAAAGCCATAAGGTGTAAATGGATCTTTAAAAGGAAGAGAGGAATAGATGGAAAGGTAGAGACTTTTAAAGCTAGATTGGTAGCTAAGGGCTATACTTAAAAGGGGGGTATAGACTATGAGGAAACTTTTTCTCTGGTTGCCATGCTTAACTCCATCAGAATTTTTTTGACCATAACATCCTATTTTTATTATGAAATATGGGAAATGGATGTCAAGACCACATTTTTTAATATGGATCTTGAGGAGACCATTGATATGGCCTAATCAGAACGATTCGTTGAGCCAGGTAATGAGCATTAGGAATACCAGTTGCAAAGGTCCATTTATGGACTTAAGCAAACATCTAGGTCTTGGAATGTCAGGTTGGATAAGGCTATCAAAACCTATAGATTCATACGAAAGCCTTGTGTGTATAAAAGGATACAAGAAGGAAAGATTACTTTCCTAATTCTATATGTCGATAACATTTTGCTCATTGGGAATGATGTAGGAATGTTATCTAAAGTCAAGGGATGGCTGAATGAATAGTTTTCAATGAAGGATTTGGGAGAGGCTAGCTATGTTCTAGGGATCAAGCTTATAAGAGATCGTAAGCATAAATAGATAGCCTTGTCTCAACTAACCAACATTCAGAACATGCTTAATAAATTTTCCATGTAGGATTCTAAGGGGGTTTCACACCTACTGGACATGGAGTCAAATTTTTAAAGAAGCGAGCACCTAAGGCCTAAGAGGAGGTCGATTGCATGCACAACATTCCATATTCTTCGGCAGTTGGAAGTTTAATATAAGCTATACTTTACACTTGACTGGATATCTGTTACGTAGTGGGACTGGTCAACAGATTCTAGTCCAATCTAGAAATGGAGCATTTGACAGCAGTTAAGTGTATGCTAAAGTATCTTCTTAGGATGAAGAACTTAATGCTTGTTTACTCTAGAGGTGACCTTATTCTGACATGATATATGGATTATGATTTCCAATCAGATGTTGATTCAAGGAACTCAACCTCTAGCTCTATATTTATGTTGGGAGGTTGAGCCATAGTTTGGAGGATTGTTAGCAATGTTAGGTTGCTGATCTAACTATAGAGGCTAAGTATGTTGCTGCTTGTGAAGCAACAAAGGAAGCAGACTGGCTTTGCAGATTCCTAATGGGTTTGGAGGTAGTTCCAGAGGTGGAAAAGGCCATTACACTTTATTGTGATAATAATGGGGTAGTGGCTAATTCTAAAGAGCCTCAGAGCCATAAAGTCGCTAAACATATCGAGAGACAGTATCATATCATAAGGGAGATAATACAACGTGGTGAGGTGGCCACAGATCAAAACCTTATTGATCCATTCACAAAGATGCTATGATAGAAGAGCTTAGAAGGTCACCTAGAAGGCATGGGAATGAGGGATATGTCAAACTTACTTTCGGTAAGTGTGAGATTGTTAGTGTTATGTAAATATAGTGCCTTACAAAACAAGTGTATTTACATGTAACTTTATTTCTTCCAGTTATAATATTGAAATGAAATATTTATTATTAATAAAACAAAAGAGTTTCGTTTTATTTGTATGAGCATAATATAACTACTCAAAAGGTATCAAGGTTCCTTTGTAAGTAATATATATATACATGGAGATGTATGGGAAATAGGTATATTATTATAATCTAAATTAATTGATTCACTGTCGAATAATCGAGTTGATCCCTTAATTATGGTTTAGATAATAGTGTTGCGATTTACCTCTGTGTAAGTAAAGGAGTTTACTTCAAGGGAATGATGAGTTTCAAATTATGTGAGTAGTTGACTATCAATATGGAACTGTTAAATGAATCTGGAATTGCTTATGATTTTAAAGAATAAAGTAGGTCATTACTTTAATTAAAACGTACACCTTAGCATTCGTTTATTATAAACCACAATCTTGATGAGTGGTGAACTTATATATGTTTCATTATAATTCTTCATATTATCGGAATGAATTTTTACAGAGTGTCAATTCAGTGTTCGCATGTTGGAGTTATGAATTGAAACATGCATTAGGGAATATTCACTCAAATAAAGAGTTTATAGTGATATCATCACTTTTAGATGTTTTATAGAGAATGGTGATTAAACTGGTGCTAGTAGTTTGATGGACTAGCTACCCATTAGGTCTTAACACTAAAATTAAATCTTATTTGTTAATCACCAGGTAGAGTGAAATAGGAGATCTAGAAGGAAAACCTAATATAAAGGCAAAATAGTAATTTTATCCTTTATTGTGCGGATGGCTATAATATGATTCATAATAGAGTTTGCGATTGGACATTGAATTAATAAATTTGAAACACATTTTATCATAATTTTAAGTAATTTAAGAGTTCAGCCAATTGGCTTTAGTGAAATGACATTTGGTTAATAAGTCGGAATTAATTCTAATAAGATTAAATTAATTTTGGTTTAATTAGAGTTTGAATTATTTAAGTCCCATTAGATTCCCCAGTTGGCTTCTAGGAAGGTTGTCAAGGAAAGTTAGAAAAATAAACGGAGGTTATCGAAAAGAAAATGAGACAGAAAGGAGAGAAATGGATGAATTCGATTGGAGCCAATAAGACCGAAACAATTTAATTGAGAGTTAATTAAAATGGGTTTTAAGCCTATAATTAAATGTTGGGCTTACAATAATTAATTATTAATTAAAAGCCCAAAGGAACATTTAATATTAAGCTAGATTTTGGTTTGATTAATTAGATTAATTAAATTGAAACAAAACCTGAAAAAGAAATAAGCAAAACTGAATTCTACAAAGATGTAGGATTCGGTCATGCTTATTTTTAAATGGGTTTAATGGCTGGTTTTAAAAATAAAAATGTACATGCCTCTTTTAGAATTCTTATTGAATGAAAGGGTGCATTTTTTTTTGTCTCTCCACTCTCTCACGACCAACCGGCCATAACAAAGGAAAAAACTCCTCCATTTTTCTTATCCTTTCCGACCAAAGGATTTTGTTAACAAAGCTATCCAAGGAGAACAAGTAGTAGATCGGATTGTTTGAGGACACAACAACAACGAGTTGAAACTATAGTGAGGAGTTGGTAATATTCCGATCTTGTTCTGATTTAATTTATTTTTTTATGTTGTATCATGTATGGATTAAAAGCATATTGTTTTGGTGTTTACGTTTTCGTTACGTTTGATTTTGAAAAATTTTTTTGAAATCTACTATTTAGGCAAAGCAAGCATGAACTTATTTTGGTTCTAAAAGAATGTCGATCCATTTACTCAACTAAGTCATTTTTATTAAACTGCTTGGTTGAAACATCATTATAGCTTTTGACACTGAGGCACATATTTGTGATGTATGTCAATCTGGTTACTTAGCTATATTATGTTCTTAACTAGCTACTAGCTCTATTTATAACCCGAAGGTCAATGGAATAGTTATTTATTTAGCAATCAAAATTTTTTTATTGCCTACCTTATTTCTTTAGCCACTCGTTTCCATGAAAAATAATAGTAAAGTTATTTAAATCGAAAGGTCTTAAATTATGAATGAATGTGACAATTTAGAGAGTGACAAACTCATACTATATCCTAATTAAGCGGCGTATTTAGCTAAAGAGCCCAATTAAGTAATTTTGCGAGCTAATGATTCTTCATAACCTAATAAACTATGTTCAAAATTAAATCAATTCATGTTCATCTAAGCCATTGACACAATTCACAAAATGCAACCTAACAACTATCATATAAGATGCAAAATTCACAGTCAAAGAAAAACATATAATGCTCCCCACACTTGAACAATAGATTCTCCTCATGTGAGAAGGGGATAAACAAACACATAAGGAAAGAAGCAATATAAATTAAAGTAAAACAAAAACAAAATTGAAGATTAAATTTGAAAAGAAAGGGGATTAGACTAAGCCTCATGGTGATGGAGGCAAAGATGGCATTGGAGGTGGCTATTGAATGTCCTAAACCTCGAAATAATGATGGATACGATGTTTTCCCTGGCTCTGACATCACTGAGTTTGGGTCATCTCCTTCATCTTTCTGGAGTTCTCCGTAAGTATGTCTGTAATTACCTTGTTGTTTGCAAAGATCATGTTCAATGCTTTCTTCCAGCTTAGTTTTTCTGTTTCTTCTTCCTCCTCTGACTCTTCACTAATCGATTCCTCTTCTACCTGTTAAGGTAGCATTATACTAGAACACACCTGACTAGCCCTGATCTTCACATGCGTCTTTTGACTGATATCTTGATGTTCCATATTGTAGGAATTTTAGTATACCATTGATAATGATGATTTAGGAAGTCTAGGAGATAGACAATTAAACCACTACAGTCTATGCCATAATACTCAACAATGGCGAAAACTAAGTACCTCATTCCTAAACTGTTGCTCCTCTTGTGTAAAGTCACAATAATAGAATTTAGCACATGTGTGGAGGCGCACACTGGAATGCTTTGATTCATGCATCAAAATATGAAGAGTTACTTTGTTGAACACTTGTTGGTTTCTGATTTATCAAAAACTAGTTATTTTTTAATTTATGCAATAATAAATGCTCATGGGTCCTTATGATGTTGTTGTGGGCATTTTTGGTATCAAATTGCTCTAACCCAGTGAGCTCATTTCAACAATGAGAAGCTCGATAATCATCGTGCTGATCGATAATGGAAGATTCAGGGAACCTACACATAGCTCACATGATTTCAATGTTTAGTTTATAATTTCATCCCCACAACCTAAACCACATTTCTTTAGGGTTCCTAGGTTCATAGGAAAAGGAAGTAAAGAATTTTAAAGTGAGCTCCCGGTAAACAGGAAATTGGAAGTGTATGATTATTGCCCACTAAATCCTTTCTGTTAAGTTCTCTACCATGTTATGCAGTTCTAACCTATCAAATGTATCAAAATCAAAATATTTAGGGACTTCAATTTATTTAGCAATGAGGGATTGAAAACAAATACCTTCCTCCTCTGTGTAGATTAGGAAGGTCGCTTCGAATTTTGCTACTCTGTTCCTTCTCTTCCTTATCTCAAGAATTGATTTTGTCCCTATAATTGATCTCACTTGGCTGATTGCTTAATGCACAGCATAATGGCTTGTGAGTCGGTAGAAGTTATAACAGATTGGAAACTAGAAATTGGAAATTGAAATTTTGGTAGAGTGAAGTGAGAGTGTTTGGAGGTTTAAAATTTAGAGGGATAAAGTTAAACTGAAAGCAAGTGAAAAAGTGAAATAAAAAATGAATATATAGGTGATTGGAGGGTAAAATGGTAAAAATTGAAATGACATATCTGTCTTTATTTTTACCCTGCCACAAGCCACGATCATGGCTTAGCACCAATTTTTTATTATTTATTTATTTATTTCGTTTTGTTCTTCTTCACTTTCTATATCCACTTCTTAACTATTTGTGCCCCTTTAACCTCTCTTTATGAACTTCATTGATGATCAAAATCATATCGAAGTCCTATATCTTCTTGATTTTATTTGGAAATGATATAACTTAATTACGAAATCCAAAATTAAAAAAATCAAAGGAAATAAAATTTCATGGGTTGCCTCCTATACAGGGCTTCTTTTAATGTCGGTAGCTCGACGCTTTATCCTTGGAAACTTAATTGGGATCAATTATGAGTGGCTTGCTTCCACCTTTTTCATTCAACCTAGGTTTTGTAGCTTATAAGTAAGTTAAAAATTGCAAAATAATCAAAAGGAAAATATTGATAACATTATGAAAACCCATTAAGCTTAATAATGTCCTTTTTTCGAGTAAATTGTCATCATAACAGGGAATAACAAAACTCCCTGAATCTTTTATTGAATCCAGTAGTTTGTCTTATACGAAGGTGAGTTGCTCTCTCTTTCATCATTAATCACCTTCATCTCCTCTACTTCTTCCGCTTCATGAACAGAGGCTTTCATAGCTTCTTCAAACTTGATGTATGTTGTGATATGTTCTGTGTCCTTTTGTTCTTTAGAAGATTTTAACACATCAATCATCCTAAATGGGCTACTAT
This sequence comes from Erythroxylum rotundifolium, assembly GCA_027563915.1. Taxonomy (NCBI): domain Eukaryota; kingdom Viridiplantae; phylum Streptophyta; class Magnoliopsida; order Malpighiales; family Erythroxylaceae; genus Erythroxylum; species Erythroxylum rotundifolium. The sequence goes on from JAOSBO010000210.1 coordinate 26,140,298, forward strand.
CCTTTGGAGTCTTAAATACATCATTTGTGTTGAATGTCACTTGGTAATCATTAATGTGAAGGATAGGGTTATTTTCATGGACATCTACCCAAGATTTTTATGTTCAAGCATGGTATATTGTTGATGGTAAAACCTATTTACTTGTTTTACACTCAAAAATCGCAAGTGAACGGGTCGTGACTCATAGTAAAAAAGAATGAATATCAATCCCATAGGGATTGATGCCTAGACGCTACTTAATTTAGACAAAACCTTGTTTAAGAAATAAAATTGTTAAATGTGAATAATCTGGAAAAATTAAATTAAAATTAAAAAACTAATGTAAACGATGGACAATACCACAATTGCAAAAAATTTGAATTCAATAATCTAAATGCTAGAGATTACTTTTTCTCTATTTTATCTCCCTCCTATTTTATTGAATTATATCTCACCCTAGATTTACAAATGTACTAATCACCCTCTCTGAAGGTGTAACTATTTGTTCCTAATTGAATTAACAGGAATCAATTGAATGATCGCTCAACCTACCCAATGACTCTACCGATTCAAGTAGTTATTAAGCTATCCTATAGGTGATCAATTGACTAGTGGAGATCTCTCTTCTAACTATTCAATTAACATGATGATTGCCAATATATAGGTTACCAACTATCGTTGTACAATCCTACACGAATCTCATTTCACTCACTCTCTCGATTTGTTGCAAGATGACAATTACAAACAATAATCAACAAAGACAATTGCATTCAATTCAATAAAATAGGAGTTCTAACAAAATAGTTCCAAAGCAATTCATACAATGAAATCAGCCTAACATGGTCTCCACAACATCTTCAACAATCAAATAAACCATTTTTACAAAGAATAAAAGAGATTAGAATGACAGAAGATGGAAAAGAAAGTCTCCTCTTCTTTGCCAAAATATGGAATTTTGGTGTTGATGTGCTATTTTGCCCAATCTTGATGATGATCCTTGTCTTCAATCCTTCCTTAATGCTCCAAACATGTGTTCTTCACTCAAGGATGGTGTTTCTATAGGTGGGTTTCACCCCCCTTCCAAATGGAGGCTTAATTGGATTTAAATAACCCAAAAATCCTATGGTTAATGAAGCCTCGCAGAATGCCTTCGAATTACAATTCCCACGTTCGTGCGAATTTTCCTGATTCCCATGAGTGCGCGAATTACACACAGATGCACTCCTCATTTCTACTGTGATTCCCATGCCCAGTGGGAATTTAGATAATTCCCACAAATGTTGGAATTGGGCACAGAATCACTCTTCCTAACTTCTCTTCTTTGATCATTTGTTCAACCTCCAAGTTGCTCCCTCTTCTTTCTTACTCAAAATAGTCAATTCTTACCCTCAATTAGCATCAAACACACAAGAACAATAATGGAAATCGAACTTAATGAAAACATACAAAATGAATCCTAAACTAGAACAATAAACAACAATTATACTAGATTACACAAGCCAAATTCCTATGAAAACATAACCTAATGCAAACCTATCAACATCCCCACACTTGGATCTTTGCTTGTCCTCAAGCAAAATAAATACAACCAATCGATTCTACCACTTCGTTTTCACAAAGATTAAAATAAGCAATCCCTCAAATTCAAGCCAACTCAAATATCAAGTTAATGCACATATTATGACTACTTTTTCATTTGTGCAAATAAGCAAACTCGCATTTGGCACAATCACTCAAAGATAAGTAAAGATGCAAAATTGAGTTTTCCTTATGGTTTTCATTCATTTTGCTCAAGTGTTTAATGGTTAGTGTTTCACTCAAATTTCCTATAGGAAACTACATTGCCATAGGCTTGCTAATACACCAATTCTCCTTTACAAGGATTGCATGCATAAATAGATCAAAAGGACTTGTTTTGGGTTGTAATGTGGTGAGGGTTAAGGTGGGTCAAAAGAAAGGAAAGAGAGTTAAGCATAAGCATTAGTAATAAAAAGAGGAAATAAAATGGGATAACTAAACAAAACTTCGAGATAAACAAATGTAACCAATATTCTGCATTATTGATGTTACTCACTTGTTCTTGCTTTTTATTCTTTTTGTTTCCTTTTTTTCTTTCTTTCTTTTTCTTTATACATGGAAGAACTATGACTCAAAATAGCAAGATATACAATGTAACTCATAAGTAGAAGTATACTCGACTCATCTTAGTAACAAAAATTTCACGATAATCCCAACTAATGTTTTACTTATTACTCTGCTAAGCTTGTGAAAAAAGGTAGGATAATGGTGTTTAAAGTTTTAAAATTTCGGGTATTTTCACAAACAAAAGGTTAAGGCTTAACGGAGGTAGGAAGGGATAGTTAATGGGTAGGTCATATAAGCCAAGGATTAACACAAAAAAGGACCTAGATCATCTTTATTAAGCATGCATCTAGTAGACTCAAATTGATTCAAAGCAAGTTTTGAAGGTAGTAACCTATGAAATTAACACTTAGCAAAGAAATGAAATGAGTATAGGTAGAGTCATATGGCTTAATCCTCACTTTAGCTCAAATGAAAACTCATTATGCATCTCTACACTACCTCATTTTTCAAATGTCAATTTGTGACTAAGCTTATGTAACCAACTACTTTTTACCACTTTATATGGTTCCCTTAATACTCAAGTAGCCTAATCCAAGTTCAAGCATGCATTCAATCTAATTCCAGCTAACGTGACAGAATCTCATGGCAATATTTATCAGAGTGACTCAAATGTAGTTCCATTGCTAACACAAAGCACACACAATATGCTTAAACATGTATCCTATTCAACACAATTTAAGAAAAATCCAAGTAAGAAGTTTGATGTCACCACCCTACACTTAAAGATCACATTGTCCTTAATGTAACAAGTTAACCCCCAAGAGAGTGAAAATGCCATTAAACCAAATAAAAATGAAAACAACATAAACAAAAGAAATTGAAAAAAAATGATATTAAACCAAACAAAATAAAATGAATTGAAACCCAAGTTAACAAAATTAGAGCTAAACAAAAGATATAGAACACACAATTGACAAGAAAACAAATAGTAGTGAAATAAAATGCACTGAAGGGTAAGAAAAGCTTATTTAGATGGTGGTGGCATTAATGATGGTGAACCTACCATATTTGTGTGCTGAGTTCATCGAGTTGGGATGTCATCCATTGTTAATTTGTGGCTTTTTGGTCGAGAATTGGTTGATATCTGTTAACCGCTGCTAGTTCCCTCTTTTCCTCCACTACTGCTTCCACCTCTAGTTTTGGAGCTGCATTAGATATGGAGGGTCAGTTAACGACTACACTGGCACCCTTGTTGCTCGTCACTACAATGCACATATGAGGATCGCGAAGTTCTATAAATTGGACCTCCACAATCTTAGAGCGTCTCAAATAGACTATGTCAAATAGGTTATGGGGAGTAATATGCACATTCTTCATATGAACATTATAAAATACACCCAAAGCAAAAGCAGTATCAGCCATCCTAAAAGACGTGTTCTTTTTATTAATCACACTCACTAGTGATCAAAAAATTCAATAAGGTATGTTGATTTTAAACTTTCTATCCATGCACCATAAAAAGAAAAGTTCTTTAGTTGAGCATTTATTAATTTTTGTTTTATTAAACACAGTCAGACACATAAATTTATGTAATAGCAAATTCTCAGCACTTCAAATTAAAGAATTCGGTGCATTACATGAATCAAAATGTTCTTCACCCATAAGGGTGTTACAATAAGCATCAACATTAAAATTCGAATGATCAAAAAATTTTGCATTCGATAAATTAAAGAATTCACGCATGACAGAATAATCAAGTTTAAAAACACTTCCACCTAACCTAAACCAAAACAAATCCATTTTAGAGTTATACCTAATTGTTATGAAAAACTCTAAAGATAGGGAGGCAGAAATAGGTACGTCACATTGAACGAATTATTCCACCCTATGTTTGTAGTTAATTGTTCAAGTCAACGTATCACTCCTATATTTTCTAATACTTCGAAATCCAAATACCTAGGAGTGACTATTGCTTCACCTTCTTCTTCCGAGACGTAAATAGGGCCTAATAGGTTGCCACTAAGTTGGTTTTCCCTTCACCGGAAACTTGAAGGCGAAGCTCGTCAACCAGTTGCTTGACCTTAGTCATCCTAGTGGAGCCATTGTGAGAAGAAAAACTGCAAAAATGGAAGAGAGAGAGTGAAATACATATTTTAGAGATAAAACAAAATCTCATTTAAATCCTTGTGCTTTTGAACGATTGATGCATGAAAGAGCGAAGGAATGTAAGATTAATAGAAAGGGATGAATAAAATATAAAGAATCTAGATACCAAGAATCTAGATGAAAAATGAAGAGTTTTAGAGAGTAGGAGGAGAGAAAATCGTGTTCTAAAGAGAGAGGGAATGAAAATTTGAAAGTGGATGAGAGAAAAAATAGGGAGGAAAACTTAAGTTCCCTTCAAAATGGGATTCCCACGCACGTGGGATTTATCTCTAGAAACTGTTTTGAGAGATTTCTCACATTCATGGGAATCACTTCAATTCCCACGAACGTGGGAATTGGTGACTCTCACAACTTCATACCTTTTTGCAAGCTTATATGTACTCCTCATGATCCCAAAACCTACAAACGCATCAAGATAATATCATCAATAAGAAATTTGAAAAGAGAAAAAATTGAAATCTAAACAAAATCAATGCAAACATCAATCAAATCCAATTCAAACATGATCTTAACTAAAGAATTCAAATGAACCATTAATTAAACGAAACAAACAAAGGCTAGTTGACCCCTATGGGTTGCCTCCTATGTAGTGCTTCTATTACCATCGATAATTCGACTCTCCTTCTTACTCATGGAGGTTCAAATGACCAGAATGATAGCGGTGCATAAATTGATGTCAGACTTTATATAAGGGCTACCTTATTCCGGGCTTCACCTTCCTTACTGTTTTCCTTTCTTCATCTTCTCCTACGCATTCATTTCTTCCTTAACGTATTCCCGAGGTACTCAATGTTGTCCCATCCTCCTTGATGTCTGTCAGGGGTAGAGTAGGACGATAATTCTTCCTCAACACTGTGAATGTTAATTGTTCGTTTCATACTCTCAGTATTAACTCACCTCCATCAACATCAACAATCACATGAGTTGGAGCTAGAAGTAGTCACCCGAAAACCATCGGGGTTTCCTCATCTTCACTAATATCCAATATTTAAAAATCAGCAGGGAAGGTAAACTTATCAATGTGTAGTTGCACATTCTTGATAATCCCCTTTAGCAAAAGCACTATTCTGTTAACTGTTTTCACTAATGTCTTAGTCAACTCTAGCTTTTCTAAACCTAACTTTTGACTGAATGAGTACGACATCATTTTGATACCTGCTACCAAATCTGTAAATGCTTAGTCTATCTTAACTCTGTTTATACTACACAAAATGAAGAAGTCCCCTGGATCTTCATTCTTTAGTGCTACATGTGGACTGTCTTTTGGTATGTGCTTTTTAACCTCTTCCTTCAGTGTTCCCTTTAACATGAGCTTTGTTTGAAGTTGATTTGTTAGCTCTTTCATCTTGCTTAACTCCCGTTCTGTAGAATTCCTAACTACTCCACTTGAAGATGGCTTCCACTGAGCAAAAATTTGATGTGTAAGTCCAAGTTGAAGTTACTTAATCAGCTAGCTTACTGGTCCATTCTGTAATGCCGGACTCTCTGAGATTTTTGTATTGTGCTATGTTTGGAGATACTACTGTATATTAACATAAACATGGTTATAATAAGTTCAAAGATGTATTTGAATCCTTTTGGTTTGTATGTCAGTGATATAAAATGTTATATGCCCTTACATGAACTTAGAGTTCATCGGTATGCGAAACCATGGAGATTTTCAAAATATAAGCTTTTAAGTGTGAAAAACCGAGTCCATTGGATGGATATAACCATTTTGGTTGAATTAATGTGTTATAATGCCATAGATGTGATTAGACATGATTTATAGACTTATCGGACACTTAGAATGCTTAATTGGAAAAGTTGATGTACATAAGGGACTTAAAGGTAAATTTCAATTCTTGGAGGACCAAAAGATAATTTTATAAAGTTAAGGGGCTTATTTATAATTTGAAAAAGTCCAAGGAACAAAATGAAAATAAAAGTTTTGATCATTCTCAAATTTTGGGCTTAATTGTAAATTTAGGAAAGTTTGGAGGGTATAATGGTACTTTCACATAAGCTAGGGCAAAAGGGTAAATTCACTATATTTGGTCAAAGAAGAGACAAATTCTAGACTCTTCTCCTCCTCATGGTCGTGCACCCCCCATTATACATTAAAAACACTTAGTTTTAATTAAAAAGAAAGGAGAAGAAAGAAGAAGAGAGAAGGAAGAGGGGAAACATTGGGTCATCACCAAATTCCACCATCATTTTGATTCTCCAACCCAAAACAAGGTGTTATAAGCTAATTTTGGGTCAAGGAACCCAAATCTATGATTATATTTGAGAAATTCTCAAAGGATTTGAAGATATCACCAAAGGAAAGAATAGGTAAATTTTGTCTCATCTCTCTCTACATTAGGATTTTGAGATTGGTGTTAAGATATGTTGTTCTCCATGCTTGACTATGCATGAATCATGGTTTAGGTGAATGAAATGTGTCATGGAGAGGGTTCATTAAGTCAAAACTGAAAATGCCCCCTTTTTGGTGAAAGTTGTAAATTTTTGGATATCTTTTGAAATTGATGATTCAAATGAATTCTATGGTGTTAATTATGCATGTATAATGTGAATTGATGATGAAGAATGAAGAACATGTATGTTGGTTAAGGTTGGGCCGAAATGTTGAAGAAGAAGTGGATTAATGTAAAGAGTTGTGTAATTGATAAATATAGCTTAAATGAAGGGAATTCGTTTGAATGGAGTGGTGGAATGTGCCATTGAGTGGAAGGGCTACTATATCACACGATAGGAGCATAAATTATTATGATAAAGTCTTGCAAAACGTGACTTGATAGTTATGCACCTTAGGTGTTTAATAAAGTGCCTAAGTGAACTTGGCTTAGGATTTAAGGATTTTGATGGTGTGCATTGGAAAGAGACTTTCATGTTTAAACTTAAATTGTTGCTTAGATTGATGAGTAACGGCCTAATGTGCATGAATAAAGATGTGCATAAGTATGTTTCGAAATGAGCAAGTATTGGGTTAAAGGCATTAAATGCCTTAGAAAATGCAAAAGAGAAGCTAATGTGAATGGTAAGGAAGTAACGATATGAGAAGCTTAATGGTCAAATCTTATAGCTTAAAGGAAATGATATTGTGTTTTATACACTTATATGATGGTGTATAACTATATAAAAAAAAATTTTAGGTAGTAATTTCATTGTTTGTCTTTATATGTTAAAGGCTCGGGAGTTAACAATCAAGGAGCTTGTACTGAGGATTTTTTAAGGCAAGTTAGAGCACACCTTCTTTTGAAGTGAGTTAGGGAACCCATATTTCTCGTATGGGATTAGATCACCCTAAGACAGGTATGATGACTTGTATGTGAATTTTGAACCTAGGTAATGCTTAGTAGAATTGATTCTCAAATGGATACTCATACATTTATGTATTTATGAAATGACATTGTTTTGAACAACTGTGCATTTGAAGCGCAAAAACTGGCTTTTATTTCATGAGATAATGTTTTGAAAATTTTCATATACATGTATTCTCTTTTGGCTTAGAGCCATAACAAAGTTTCATTTCATTGGTTGGATTGATAAATAAAGCCATAGCCTTTTACATGATTTAGTATTCAATATTTGTGTATGATTTTTTATGATTGGTGAGGAAACGATTGGCCAATTGTGTGCTAGGAACAACTGATTTAGTGACCTCCATACCATTGACGCTGTTATATAAAAGTTGAGTCCCTGTATCGACACCTTTCTGTAGAGCTTGCGGGTGATTCCACACCTAGGGTTTGGACATCGACGAGGTCATCACCTAGGGTCTGATGCTCTTGTCGATTGTAATCTGAACTCACCACAGATGAAGTTGAGCCAACATCGAGGATTGGTGGGTGTGCATGCTAGTTTGGCTGACTAGTGGCATCACACGTGATCGTTTTGGCTTACCCTGATATTTTTTTTTGGATAAGATTTAATTTATACATATGATGTTTTTATGCTTTTATGTATTGAAACTAGAACTTATGTTCATCGGATGAGTGAATTAATAGGCTCGGCTTATATGGTTCCTAACCAATATACGTTGAGTCATAGGCTAGGCCTATATGTTTTTATGTGTTGTATGTTAACTTTATAGGTTATCTATACCGTCTTAGTTTGTATAGAATTCTATTTGTGACATATATTTTTTTCCTCCTCACTAAGTACATACTGTACCCACCCCCCTCCACTTTCCAACCATGCAGGTTAATTTAGTGAGCTTGAAGATCTGAGTACATCGTGTGGTCTTTTGAAAGTTTCGGGACATTACTGCATGTGGGTAGTTTTTGTTTTGTACTTTAGTTGTACAGATGGCTCATGAACTGTTTTACTGTTTTGTTAAATTGGTTATGTAGATATGCTTTATGATTTTATAAATTTAACTCTTAACTATTTTATCATTATAAAAGACCTTATGTATGAACTTTGATACTGTTATTGAGTTTGCTTTGAGTGGACTTTAAAGTCCTGAAGTTGTGGTAAAATTTTTTGTGAGACTATAGAAGTGCATTTAAAATTGTTTGCAGGTTTGGGATTTTTAAAAATATAGTCGTTGTGCTGCCCAACTTTTTTTTTAAATTCGATTAACCTTGCATCGTCTAATTAAGGATATTGTGAGTATCCTTAGCCGGGTATGCGACAGTTATCATAGGCTTGATGTGGTACCAGGTCTTGACACATTCGAAAAGACTTCCAACACTATTTGTTCTTCTTGCTTGTTTCCATCTTTCTCCCCATGTTCGTTTTTTTTTCTCTATCTGAGTAATGGCCATGATTCTTTACTTTGAATTCACCTTAATATTGCTTGGTAGACTACTTGCATTTCGTGAAGATAAAGAGTTAGCTAGTTGGCCTACCTGAATTCAAGATTATGGATGAATGATACATGATTCTTCAAATTTTGGTCAAATTTTGCTTCCATCCTCTTTTGATTTTCCTCCTGGTTTGCATTCATCCTCTTATGATTCTCTTCTTATGCTGCCAGTTTGGACCCCAAGAATTCCATCATTTTATCCATTTTGCTCTCCAATGCTACAATTCGATCTTGCTGGAATCCTAGTAGTCCTTGTGTTCTTTGTTGGCCACCTGCATTATTTTTACTCCAAGAAAAGTTCAGGTGGTTTTTCCAAACTGTATTATATGTATTCAGATATGGGATATTACCTCGCTGTGGCTAGCCTAAGTAGCTTACCTGTTTGGTCCCGCCAGCTCCCAATAGGAGACATTCTGTTAAGCTGTGGTTGTTCCCCCCACACAGCTCAACATTGTGCTTGTATTTCCTTAACTGCTGAGGTAGATGCTCCTTGCATATTGTTCAGTTACTTCATCAAAGCTGTGATCTAAACTTGCATGGCAGTAACTGAGTTAATAGGCATTATACCTTTTTGTTCGTTCTATCCTTGTCTAGTGCTCTCGCTCACCACATATAGCTATTGCTTACTAACTCTCCCAATAGATCATGAGTTGCTTCCACCATCTTCCTCATCAGTGAACCTCTAGCTGCTGCATCTATTGTGCCCCTTGTGTTCGGATTCACTCAATTGTAGAAGTTTTGAAGCAGAAATTCCTTCGGGAGGTTATGAGGTGGACAGCTCATCTGAAGTTCTTTAAATCTCTCCCAAGCTTCATAGAGATTCTCCGTCACTCTGCTGAAAATTTGTTATCTCTTTAATAATCCACGTCGTCTTTTTTAATGAAAAATATTTGGTGAGGAATGCTTGGGCAAGCCACTCCCAAGTCGTGATTTGGCCTGGATTCAAAGAATTGTATGATGCTTTAGCCCGATCCTTCAATGTGAATGAAACTAGTCTCAGCTTTACCGCATAGTCAGACATTCTATTGAATATGAAAATGTCGCAAATCTCCAAGAAGTTTTCAATGCAGGTGTTCGGATCCTCGTTGAATAGCCCGTGGAACTGCACACTATTTAGATGATATTGAGTAGTGCCGGTTTTATCTTAAAATTATTCGCCTAAACTACCAGCCTTGCCACTCCTTGAGGACTAAATCCTGACCTTATGAAATCCATCAACGTTCGCTCAGGTCCTCCTTGGACTCCTTCTTCAGCCATATCTTGATTTGAAAAATTTAAACGCTTTGCCCTTCTGATTTCTCTTTCATGCTTCTTAATGTCAAGAAACTCGTCTTCTATAGCTTCTTTTGTCCTTCGTATGCTCCTTGTGTTCATGCACCTATAATTACACAAGGAAAAATATCAAAAACTCTAAAATTAAAGTAATCTAAATCAAACACGTTGCTCAACAATCAATCCCCAGAAACGGTGACAAAAACTTGTTGATGATACACTACAAGAAAATAGAAGTTTAGCGACGGAAATTACCGACGGAATAACCAAATTTTTCGTCGGTATTAAGGTTACCGACGGAATATAACGACAGCGCGAAAACGTCGGTGATACGGCCGTAGCTAAATTTCCCG
>JAOSBO010000210.1:26203087-26224460 GCA_027563915.1 Erythroxylum rotundifolium
GTATTAGTTAAACTATATTTATTATTTGTGTCTGGCGTGTTTGTTTTTCCCATTTAGTAATTAGAGATGCATGATTATTAAATGAACTTGATCGAAATTAGAAATGCATAATATGAGTTAACGAGTATACTTGCATGCTTAGACTGATTGACTTGGATTTTGGCTAAAAGGACATTAACTTATTGTGATAGATGAATCACACTTTTCTTTGGTAAGAATTTGAGCCTTTTGAAATACTGAACACCAACTTCAAGATTCCTTGTTAAGATTGTTCTTTCATGTTTAAGGAACTCTAGAACTTGCTTACAAATACTAGTTGAGATCATATAATCTTATGCAAACATTGAAATGATGAAGGCAATTAGGATTTACCCTTTTTGCTTAAAAATCCACCATATTGTCACCCTTAGTGAGCCCTTTTAAGCTCAAATGAAAATTTTTCTTTCTTTAAACCCAAAGTATGCCCTTTGACCTTAATTATTTATCCTCTTCATTACACCTACCATAAGGCAAGTTGGGCATTTGAATGGGTATGATTGGGTTTAGGAAGTAACTGTTTTAACAAGTGTGGGGGAATCATAGCATATAGTTGGCTTTTGAGTTAGAAATGGGTCGTATCTCTCCTCTACATTTTTCTCTTCAAAACTAAACTTGATCTTGTTCTAAATAAATAATTAAAAAATATAGTAAAAATAAATAAAAATGAAAAAATAAAAAGAAAAAGAAGAAAAAATAGAAAGAAAAGGAAGGAAGAGAAGATGACCAGAAAATGAAAAGAAGAGGAGAGAAGCAAAAAATGGGGATTGTTAATTTTGTTAAATGAGAGGAAATGATTGAGTGTTTTATGGTTTATTTTTTGTATCATTTTAAATGTTTAATTTGCGTTATGGTTTTAAACTATGATTTTACTTTATCCTACCTTTAGCTCGACCCCATTTCAACCGAAATAAAGACCTTCAGATTGATGTTTTTGTTTGATATGAGTGGTAGAGATTGGATTGGTAGGCATGCTTATGGTAGAAGCCTTACATGAAATGAATGATGAGTAAATATATTATCCTACCTTTGAATGCTTGAGAGGATGATGTAACACCCAAATACCTTTTAAGAGGATATACATATGTCACACAAAACATAGCTAAAACATATCAAAATATTCCAACACGTGAAAGAAAACAAAGCAACATACTTCATATTACATTAGTTGTGTTATATACAGAACATAATATAGACATTACTCTTATTGTATACATGCCTTAAATCCAAATTTATCCTGTATTATAGCTATTACAAACCATTTACACAAAATATAAAATGTCTCATCTTATTAGATACAATTTAAAAAAAACTCAAACAAAACATCTTCCAAATATATCAAGTTCTTCATTGGCCACTAAGGTTGTCTCAACCTTAAGTCTTCTTATCAGAACCTACACGGAGGCAAAATCACCATGCTAAGCATATAGCTTATTGGGGAATAACTAACATAATGCATAATTGTGACTGCTTTTAACAGTCGTCTAACCTTCATATATAAACAAATTCAAATCATATCAGGATAATCTTTAAGTGTTCATATTACAGAACAATCCAAACAATATGTCTCAAAAACAATTATGATTCATCAATACAGAACATTCATGCCTTATAACAAAACTCATAAATATTAGAACAAAATGTACAGGTATCAAAACTGAATATCAGAATAGGGTATAACCCTTTCAAATCAAAATTTGACTTGTATTATATAAGAATATGTTTTGTATCAAATCAGAGCTTATCTTGTATCAAATCAGAATTTATGTATATCAAAACCGAACATGTACCAAAATACAAACATGTTAGCCTACTAATCCTTTTTACAAGAGTGGGTAACGAGACCGGAATAAAAGATACCTATGATTGGTATCACAGAATAGGAGAGACTTATGTCTCAGTAACAGAAGACACCAAAGTGTCAACATGAGGAGACACTGAAGTGTCAATATTAGGGGACATTGAAGTGTCAATATTAGAAGACACCTTAGTGTCAAATGCAGACCATTCTAGCTATGTCTATTTACCCACAACTAGGACTTAGTAGTTTTAAAGCAATCCATTTCAAATTCCAAATTTCAAGCAAGTAATGTAGTATATAACATATGTCTTTATTATATTTTTCTTAAATTGAACATATTCACTCCCTTTTGATCAAACTTAATATGCGTTATAAACATAAGCATTTGCATCTATATCAATGAAACATTAAGTCATTACATATTACACAAGATTATAGAAGTTCCCAATTCACAAACATCCATATCCAGTTCACATCACATAATACTCTTGAATCAAATTTGTATTCTTAGGAACACATTAATATTGAATATATCCATATCCAATTCACATCACATAATACTCTTGAAACACATTTGTATTCTTAGGAGCACATTAATCTTGAACATATCATACATTTTAACATTAGAAACATTTTTAAATAATCACATATTCTTTAAGTTATTACCTCAATTAATAATCTATGACTGGATTAACTTCTACTCAATTAATCTAGCGTCATCTAAGTTCATTTTTAGTCTCAATTAAGCTCAGTTAAACCATTATTAAGTACCTTAACCTTATATAGTCCATTAATTGAACAAATTAGAATTTCTTTTCCAAAACCTTGCCTACGATCGTGGATGGGTGCCATAATTATGGCCTACCCATTTTCCAACAAATTTCTAAATTCAACACCTTCATTCCGAATTCCGAACACCTTCATTTCAATCCATAAATCATGTCACAATTATCCCTTAACCATATTTCAATTCCTCATAAAATTCATGTCCAAACCCTATTTAAAAATCATTCATTAGGCAACTCTCTAACCATAGTCTTTCATGCGTCAAAACCAAAACAAAAAAGTATCATTCAAGCATCATTTTCTAGAACTCACTTATCAAAATCATAATACACATTTCATTCCAATTCAATTGTCACAAAAACCTATACTAATACATGCTATCAAGTTTAGAATTCTCTTATCTTCTTATCTTCAAATTTTAACTCCAAAGAACCAGCTAATCAATACAATCTCATGTTGAAAACAAAATGATATTTTGATAGCAATACGAAGACCACTTTGAACTAGCTTCTTAGCTATTTTGTGTAGGGTTAAAGTATGATTTTCATGCAACAAGTTACCTAGGATTAAGACTACAATGCAAAGAAAAAAAAGAGCAAATTTGGTGGAGAAGCAAAAGGAAATACAGTAGAGACTTGCTACTAATGTGTCACCAATTTACCTAGGCATGTTAACCATTTGTTCTTTAATTAAGCTACCCCTAATCACCATAAGATGCTGCCATTATTCACCAATTAGTTAGTCCATATGTCACTCCAAGATTGGTCCACTTGTCATATAATAATTGGTCCATTTGTCACACATTTAGCTATACCAAATGTTATTCAAAGTATATGCTTAGTTATATTAATTTTCTTGTGCCAACTTGTGTTGAGATTTGAAAAATTTCCTAGTCTAATTTCACATTTAAATACATCAATTCTCTAATGGTATTACTTAATTCCAACTCACTAAGAATGATCCATGAACCTAAAATTTAAGACATATGCAATTTACAATCATATTACAATTTAGCCACCATCACATATACTTTAATACATATGTAACATTTCAACTAGGGTATAATTTGGGGCCTTACAGATGGAGAGTGAAGAGAGTACCTATCGCACTTATTGATGGTTCTTTGAATTAAAGTGCTTGTTGATTTTGGCTAAATACATGAAGAATAGCTTGTTTGTGGAGTATTTGAGTTTCAAGTTCTTAGGTTATGTTTATTGAAATGATTGTTGATATCTTTGACTATTATTTGAGAAAATTGTTGTTTCCATTGTTTGTTTTTCTATAGTCTAGTGTTATTTATTTTTCTTGAGGACAATCATAGTTTAAGTGTGGGGAAATTGTTGTGTCTAGTTTCTATTGCTTTTTATTGCCTTCATATCTTGATTTTGGTTACAACTTCTTTTGAGTTAATCTAAATGAGAGGTAAATTGAATGAAAATGGTGTGAATATTAAATGCATGTTGATTGGATTAATTTGTGAATTTTACATGAAAAATTAAAGTTAACATTACTTTGCATGAAAAAAAAATAACATTAAGGATGTCACCACCTACACGGTGGTGACTTATTTGTCACCACCATGTATATGGTGGTAACTAATTAGTCATCACTTGCATGGTGGTAACTAATTAGTCACCACACACTTTTGTCACCATCGTGCATAAGGTGTTGACAAATGTGTCTATAGTTGCCATCGTGTAAGCTTATGTATGACCACAGGGATGATAAACATACTCACCTCTGTACAAATTCTCATACACTTTTTTAATCTGGCTGTTTTATTACATGGTAGTTATAGGTTGAAGTAGCATGAAAACCTAAACCTAGATGAGGCTACAAATAGAAAGCATAGGAGGGTGATGGCAACATCTTTCATTCACTCTTCATTCTCTACATAGAGAGACACTTAGGGAGGAAGGTAGAGAGAAAAAAGGGAAGATGAGAAGAGAAATAAAGAGAGTCATTGAAGAAGAGAGAAACATAGTAGAGAGCTGGAAGCAGAGCAGGCCTTTCACCATCCGGTGAGAACAAACTATAACAGTTGGCGAGAGCTAATCTAGGAAGCTTGAGAGGGGTAGGAGACCACTACCTTCACACTTACCCGATCCTCGTTTACTTATTTTATTTTTCATCTCTTACTTAGTTTCTTGTTTATTTATTGGACTTATTACTTGTTAGATTACCAAACTATTATTTGTTTTCTTTTCATAGTTCATTTAATATGCACTATTTCATTGCTTTAATACTTCTGTTGATAGTAATATAGGACTGAAGTGAATGGAGATGATGAATTGTGTTTTTGCTATGATGGGTTAATCTCTTTCTTTTTTAGGATTAATGTAGCTATGTTAGTCAAATATGCATGATTAAGGGATTGTGTCAATGTTTCATGATGGTTGTAGTTTCTGAACTAAATGGATGTAATAACATAATCAAACTTTACATCATTTTGCTATTAAATGGACTGAGAGGAGAAGTTTAACATAGAACGAGAAACTATAGACGTTTAGGTTAAGAGATATATTATGTAACATAAAATTATCTAGTGATTACAGTTAGAACCCTAGGATACTATATATGAGAGTTTACTAAGAATTTAGAAGTGCATTTCATGCGTCATTTGGCATACACATACACTTGAATAATGTGACGCACATTAAAAATACTTGTACATACATTCATATACATTTTTCGGTTATACGTGATTTTAATGCGAATTGTGGATTAATTGTCTTAAAAGTTGAATTGGTGTGTATTAAAATTGATTTAACATTTTTTGTGACATTTCGGATGTTTCAGAAATTTCTAAAAATTTAGGTATTTTTGGACTATGAA
This sequence comes from Erythroxylum rotundifolium, assembly GCA_027563915.1. NCBI lineage: Eukaryota > Viridiplantae > Streptophyta > Magnoliopsida > Malpighiales > Erythroxylaceae > Erythroxylum > Erythroxylum rotundifolium. Next base: position 26,208,546 of record JAOSBO010000210.1, read on the forward strand.
AGATGCCTAGTGGCAAGACCAATTGAAAAAAGAAAAATTAGGATGACTAAGCCTAAAATTGAGTTACACTTGGCATAGTTAAATGAGTGACAATTGGATTAGTAATTAATAGACAAATAGACTAATTATAGAGTGACAAATGGACCAATAAATGTGTGACATGTGGACTGATTAAAGGGGGAAAAATGGAGGCATTATGAGCGGATTAGTGGCAACTGAATAATTAGTCAAATGTATTACATGCCTTTAAGACATATGGTGAGTTTATAAGTTGACACCTAGAATGATGATGGAACAAATTCCAGCAGCAATGTTTCTGCTGTTTCTCTCACCTTTCTCTGCCAAAAATTGCTCTTCTTCTCTCTGAAAATTTTCTTGAACCTATCCAAATTTCTGCACTAATACGAGCTTTTTAACTTACACAAAATAGCCAAGAAATCAGCTTAAAGTCATATTTACCTTGCTGTCCAAAATCAACCTGTGTTCATCTTTAGTTCGTGATGAATTTTGCTTGCATGGAGACTTGATTTAATCTGAAGTTTGAGCTGAATTGAAAAGGTTTAGCAACAATATGAGCTTTATAACATGTAAAATGGTATGAGAATGGTGTTTCAATTGGAATGAATTGCATGTAAGGTTGATAAAGAAGTGTGCTGGAATATGTTATATGGAGTGTTTTTACTGAACATGCATCTATATTTTGGCCATATCTTGATCTATAGATATCTAAATTGGATTTATTTTAATTTAAATTAAACTAGAGATATATGGCTACAATTTTTAGCAAGGAATCGAATTTGAACTCTGTCCTTAACGGTCTTGAAAGTTGGGCTTAAAGTTGAGAACTGAGTACTGTTGAGATATGAGAACAGTGTGTAGTATTTTGATTATAACTTGTATAATACATAACCAAAATGCATGAATTTGATGTAAATAGAAACTTAATACATTTTTATCATTTTATTAGAAGAATGTTTTGTCTAAATACCTCACTGTCTAGGTCATAATGGTCATACAAATCTGACCTGAAAATCTATCTTAAGAAAAATTCTGGAAAGTGAGAGCTGTAGATCGAAATTTTGGTTTCAGTTTCATCTTCCTCTTTCGGACTAGTTTACATATCTTTAGGGCATGAATTTGACGAAAATAAACGAATGAAAGTTGTAAATATAGATCTTAGCTTGATCTTTTTTGTGACAGTAGCTTGATAAAATAATCACTAGAGTTTGAGTTATACTTGTTTTCCTAATACTGCCTGTGATAAACCCTTGTACAGGAACCTTATGTTATCACCTAATTTTTGGCGACTTTAGAGCTCGAATTAGTCAAAGTATAAAACATAAAAAATGATTATTGAGGTCTTATTAATGCTTCTATGAAATATTTTGTATAGAAGATATCTTGATAAGTTGATATGGTTATTTGAAGTCATAACTTAAAGATGGGACTGTTTTGGATGTGGTTGAGTTCAAATCTGGAAATTCTGATTGTTAAAGTAATAAATAAGTTATTTTAATGCAGATATGATCTTTAGGACATGAATAATGTGTATAAGGTATGGATGAATGAGCATTGAAGGATGTAGGGTATTTATGAATGAGAATTGGGTGAGTGCAATAGTATATGTTGCTGGAAAAATTTTGATGAATATATAATCCTAGGAAAATACTAATGAATTTATAAATGATGAATGGAAAGTGATTATGCTTATTTAAGGCATAAACCTATTTGCAACCTAAATGATGTACAAATCATGATGTATAAATGAGTAAGATTTGTGTATTAAAGAAACATACCCGAGAATTTGTCATTGAGCATGCATAATACATGATACATTCATAAATGTGTTTATGATTGATTATTCATATGAAAATGCACATGAGTGACATATAAATGTATGTGATTGCATATAGAGGAGCACGTTGAGTGACCGCTTCTAGACATCATCGGGACTTCACGACAATTAGCTTAATGGAGCACTTGTGAGTAACCTAAGATAGTCTCACTTTAGATTATTGTTGTTTACATTCCGTATTGAATTATTATGTGAATGTGATTGTGTTGATTCCAAACAATTGGTTGTCTAATGAGTTCTATATTCGGGACTGTATTGGAAGTGCTAATTTAATATGAATATGATTGACTATGTGTTCTCAACTTATATGTTGAATGTCGAACCAAGTTCGATGATCATTGTGAATGAGTAATGCGAATGCGAATGCAGTGTACTGAATAAGATGATTGAAAATGTGAAATGCATTTATTCCGTGAATACATGAAATATAAAAGTACCTGTGTCTGGAGTTACTAATGAAAAAGAACTTAAAGCTCAGATACAAGCCTATGGATCAATTAGTATAATAGAGCCTGGTATCCACAACGGATACGGGATAGCATGATAAAGCCTGGTATCCACAACAGATATGGGACAGTGAAAAAGGCACTCAGTCATAACAACATAATAAATGAAATTGAGTCTCATAAATATTACATACCCATATGATATGAATAAATTGAGCAATTATAATGTTTCTAGGACTTTTATAGTATGAAAGTTGTGAATGCTTATTGATGAATATGTTCTGCATGATAGCAAGGAAATGATAAATTGTATTGATTTTGAAATGTGACAATTATGAACAAAGTGCTTTGTGATATTACATGATGGGAATTAAGATGATGTGAATTATATGATAATATAAATTGTGTGTTGCATGATAAGAGTGAACCATCGAGGATGGTTACACAACTGAGTTTACAAAACTCAACCAAATTATAATGTTGACATTTTTTAGGTTCGAGAGATTGACGACTTAGCTTCTAAGATTGCTTAGAAGAAATATTGTACAACTTTTGGATAAAAGTTACGGCTCAAAGGTCAGTTAGCTAGGACTGAGGATTAGTTTTTACTTTTTGTTTAATCCTCATGCATGTATGTAGCATACTTGTAGACAGAGCTGTGGACTCTAATAGGTTGATATTGTGTAAACCTGGATGGTGGATATAATGCTACATTGTAAATTATGGTTTATGAGAAGAAATGAGGAAATTTTGGATTCTTGATATTGTGTTATTTATGATTTTAATGATGATACCATGAGATATAGTTAAAGTGAATTAGTTAGCACACCATTTCTATCACGCATGTGCACGTGTGTCTGAAGGGCGTACAGACACGTGTCAGATAGGAGTAGGGTGCTATAGTTAGTGTTATCAGAGCATGGTTGTCATCTATAGGGATGTGTAGGAATGTTAGGCATGAAATATTGTGAGAATTTTAGATGGTTATTGAAGTTATTGCCTTTTATAGGTCATTCGTCATAGGTAATCAAGTGGAATAGTCAACTGACCTAGGATAAGAAAGAGCCAGTGTAGAGTCGTCTATGTCTTGACCTGAGGGAATGCCTCCAAGAATTTTCAAGAGAAGGGAAAGGACGTATGATAAACTACAAAAGTAGGGGACCGTGGACTTTTACGAAAGTACAGACGCTATAGATGCCGAGGGATGGAAAAAAAGAATGGAGACGATCTTTAACCAGATGGATTGTGAGTTAGAGTAGAGGTTCAATTATGTAGTTTCCTTACTATAAGGCCCAACTTACCAATGGTGGAAAACTGTTCTAGGCAGTACCATTAGCCCTTGTGGTCTAAGATGGGAAGACTTCCTGAGGCTTCTAGGAGAATTACATGCATAAGATCCACAGGGATAGAAAGATAAAGGAATTTATAGATTCTAAAGTAGGGCAGATTGTTTATGGAAGAGTATGAGGTTAAGTTCAATGAGCTGATAAGATAGGCTATTGTCTTGATTCCTACTGAGGAAGACAAGTGTAGCCGATTTGAAGACAAACTGAACATAGAGATTTAGACGAGTTTAGCCATTTCTAACGCATATAGTTTTACTGAACTATGAGTTGCCTTGATCCGTATTGAACAGTTATTGAAGGATAATAAGGTAGAACATGGATTAGAGTCTAGATAGAAAAGGCATAGGGAATCTTAAGGCAGTTCTGGTAGAAGGTTCAACAAGCGTCAGAATCGAGCTTTCAAACCACCGACTGAATCAAGACAGTCGGGGTTCAGACAAAGGGGTAGTTTTGTTCAATCTGCTAATAGCAGAAGTGCAGTATCAATTCAGTTACTAAATCGAAGAAACACAGTGGTGAATGATGGAGGTTAATAGGAGCTTGCCTTCGGTGCAGCTCACTTGAACGTCAAGCCAGGGACTGTTCTGTTGTATTTGGAGCACAATCTGATAAGAGAGGAAGTGTGGCAACAAAAACTATGGTTCAGTAGAGCTGAGTTAGTGGGATTGGACAGAGAGGCCATGGTAGAGGCAGAATAAGTTCTAAGAGCCCTACTGTTAGGACTGAGGTGCGGAGCAATCAACCGCAGTCTCAAGCCTGAGTCTATGCTATAATGAGATAAGAGGCTCAAGACTCTCCAGATGTCATTGTATATGTGTTACTAATATTTACATTTAAGGCTTATACAATGCTAGGTCCTGGATCTACGCATTCTTTTTGCACCGCATATGGCATCTAGGTTGCATTGTGATAAAGAGTTATTGAGATGTGGATTAGAGGTGAGTACAATGATAGGTAGTACCGCTGTGGTAGGAGAAGTTTGCAAAAGATGTTTGATTCAAATTGATCAGGCAGAATTAGAAGTGGACTTGATTTTATTACTGCTAAAGGAAATCGATGTTATCCTAGGCATAGATTGGCTCACTGCTCATAGGGCCATTATGAATTGTTATACTAAGGAGGTCATAGTTAAAGCTCTTAATCAGTAGAGAGCAATGTTAAGAGGTATTAGCCAAGCAGTGCCAACCAGGTTGATTTCATTTATGAGTGCATTGAAGTTAATACAAGGGGGATGTGAGGCTTATTTGGCCCATGTCATCAATTCATGAATTGACCAGAATATGCAAGACATTCTTGTGGTTAGGAAATTCCTAGATGTGTTTCCTGCGGAGTTATATGGCTTACCTCTAGATCAAAAAACAGAGTTCATAATTGATCTAGTTCTAGGTGCTTCTCTTATGTCTATTCCCCCATATAAAATGGCATCTGTGGAACTAAAGGAGTTGAAGACTTAATTACAGGAGTTGCTAGGTAAGGGATTTATTAGACCCAGTGTCTCACCCTGGGGAGCTCCAGTTTTATTTTTAAAGAAGAAAGATGGAACATTAAGACTGTACATCGATTATAAGCAATTGAATTAGGTCACAGTGAAGAACAAGTACCCGTTTCCTAGAATTAATGATTTATTTGATCAGTTGCAGTGAGCTCAAGTGTTTACTCAATTGGATTTGAGGTCTGGGTATTATTAGTTGAAGATAGTAGAGACTAATGTATCAAAGAGTGCATTTAGCAGTAGGTATGGACGTTATAAGTTTTTAGTAATGCCATTTGGGTTGACTAATTCCCTAGCTGCATTTATGACATTGATGAATAACGCATTTCAACCCTACCTAGATCGCTTTGTGATAGTGTTTATCGATGCTAAATTCAATAAATGAGAGTTTTGGTTAGATCAAGTAGTGTTTTTAGGTCATATAGTAAATGGGCAAGGTATTCAAGTGGATCTAGTGACGATAGAGGCAGTAATGAAATGGGAGGCTCTGAAGAATGTTTTTGAAATTAAAAGTTTCTTAGGATTAGTCGGATATTACCAGAGGTTCATCGAGGGGTTTTTTTTGATCTCAGCCACTCTGAGTAAACTTCTGCGGAAGAATGTGGTCTTTAGGTGGAATGATAAGTGTCAAAAAAGCTTTGAAGAATTGAAACATCGGTTGACTATATCACGATGTTGACTATTCCATTGAGAATTGGTGGTTATGTAGTATACAGTGATACTTCACATCAAGGATTAGGATGTTTGTTCATGCAGTATGGTAAGGTGATAGCTTATGCATCGAGATAATTAAGATCTCACAAGAAGAATTATCTGTTACATGATTTATAGCTTGTAGCAGTAGTCTTTGCTCTAAAGATACGGAGACATTATTTATATAGAGAGACATTCCATATATACATTGATCATAAGAGCTTGAGGTATGTGCAAAGTTAGAATCAGTTGAACATGAGATAGAGAAGATGGATTCGGTTGTTAAAGGATTATGATTATACAATTGAGTATCATCCAAGGAAAGCTAATGTAGTGACAGATGCATTAAGTTGGAAGTCGAATCGTAGTGTAACTTAGATTTAGTTATCGAGGTTACCAAGTTTGATTCAATTGGGAGCTTTAAATGTGGAGTTAAATTTAAAGAAAAAGGAAGCCTTGATTGTTACACTAAAACTGAGGCTAAAGTTGCATGATAAGATTATAAAAGTTAAGAGTAAAGACCTTGAAATGGTGAAACTGATTAAGAAAATTAAGGTGAATCCAGATTCTAAGTTTGAATTGAGAGATGAAACATTATGGTTAAAATAGAGGTTATGTGTGCTTAATGTGGATGAATTGAGAAACGAAATCTTGGAGGAGGTGTATATAACAACTTATGCCATGCATCCTAGTATTACTAAAATGTATAATATAAAAAAGCACAACGATACCCAAATTCCCGCCTAAGCAGGGTATGGGGAGAGTAAGATGTACGCAGTCATGCCCACATCTCTTATAGAAATACAGAGACTGTTTCCTTATAGTTCCTTGGTTGTTTAGGTGACTCGAACTCAAGACCTCCTTAGTCTTAAGTGAGGAGTTAACCAACTAGGCTACTCCTTCTTATCACTAAAATGTATAATACACTTAAACAATTTTTTTGGTGGCCAGGGATGAAGAAGTAAGTAGCTAACTATTTAGTTAAGTGTTTAATTTGCCAACAGATTAAGGCTCAACATCATGCTCCAGTTGGGAAGCTTTATTTGTTACCTATTCCAGATTGGAATTGGGAACAAATCACAATGGATTTCATTATAGGATTTCCTAAAACTCTGAGGCAAAATGATGTTATATGGGTTATAGTAGACTGATTGACTAAGTTGGCCCATTTCTTGCCAGTGAGAGAGAATAACTCACTAGATCAATTGGCATAGAAGTATGTGAATGAGGTAGTGAGTCTATATGGGGTTCTGGTGTCCATGATATCGGACAGGGATCCCATATTTACTTCTAGGTTTTAAAAGAGTCTATAGTCAACTATGGGTACGAAGTTAACCTTTAGGACTGCATTTTATCCTCAAATAGATAAGTAGAGTGAGAAGACAATCAAGAATGTTGAGGTTATGCTTAGAGCATGTGTATTCGAGTTTCAAGGAGCTTTGGATCAGTACATAACCTTGATTGAATTTGCTTACAACAACCACTACCATAATAGTATTAGGATGGCACCTTATGAGGCATTGTAGGGCAAAAAACGTCGATTGCAACTATATTGGGATGAGAAAGGTTTGAGATGATAGAAGGCCTAGAATTGATACATGATATTATGGATAAGGTGAAACTGATCCGAAGTCGAATAAAAGTAGCACAAGATAGACAAAAAAGTTATGTAGATCAACACCAAAAGGATATGGAATACAGTGTAGGAGATAAAGTATTTCTAAGAGTCTTGCCTTGGCAAGGAATGTTGAGATTTGGCAAAAAAGGTAAGTTAAGCCCCAAGTACATTGGTCCTTATGAGATCATTGATAGGGTAGGACCATTTGCGTATAAATTAAACTTACCAAGTGAAATGTCTTAGATACACAATGTATTTCATGTGAGCACGTTTAGAAGGTATAGATCTAATCTGATGCACGTATTGTCAACTTAAGAGATTGAAGTTACTACTAATTTGAGTTATGTAGAGTAGCCGATAAGATAGTGGGATATAAGATAAAACAATTGAGGAATCAAGTAATTCCATTAGTGAAACTCTTTTCGAAGAATCACTCGAGTGAGGAAGCAACTTAGGAAATAGACGAACATATGAGAAAGCAATATCCCCATCTGTTTCATCAATCAGGTAAAATTTCGAGGATGAAATTTCTTTAAAAGGGGAGAATTGTAACATCCTATTATCCCGTGATTAGGGTTAGAACCCTAGGATACTATATATGAGAGGTTACTAAGAGTTTAAAAGTGCATTTCATGCATCATATGACATACATATACACATGAATAATGCGACGCTCATTAAAATACTTGTACATAAATTCATTGACATTTTTTGGGTATAAGTGATTTTAATGTGAATTATGGATTAATTACCTTAAAATTGAATTGGTGTGTACTAAAATTGATTTAACATTTTTGGTGACATTTTGGACATTTTGGAAATTTCTGAAAATTTGGGGTATTTTTGGACTAGAAAAGATGCCTAGTGGCAATACCAATTGAAACATGAAAAATTAGTATGACTAAGTCTAAAATTGATTGACATTTGGTATAGTTAAATAAGTGACAATTGGGTTAGTAATTAATTGACAAATGGATTAATTATGGAGTGACAAATGGACCAATTAATGTGTGACATGTGGACTGATTAAACGATGACAATTGGCAGAATTATGAGTGGATTAGTGGCAGCTAATTAATTAGCCAAATGTATTACATGCCTTAAGACATATGGTGAGTTTAGAAGTTGACACCTAGCATGATGATGGAGCAAATTCTAGCAGCAATGTTTCTGCTGATTCTCTTACATTTCTCCACCGAAAATTGTTCCTTCTTCTCTCTAAAATTTTTCCTGAACCCTAGCCAAATTGTTACAAAACCAGCTTTTTACCTTGCACAAAATAGCCAAGAAATCAGCTTAAAGGCACCTTCTCCTTGTTGTCCAAAATCAACCTATTTTCATCTTTAGATTGTGATGAATTTTGCTTACATAGAGACTTGATTTAATCTAAAGTTTGAGATGAATTGAAAGCATAAAAGGATAGTAACAATTTGATCTTTATAACATGTCAAATGGTATGAGAATGATGTTTGAATTGGAGTGAATTGCATGTAAGGTTGATGAAGAAGTGTGCTGGAATATGTTATATGAAGTGTTTTTACTGAACATGCATCTGTATTTTGGCCATATCTTGATATTTAGACATCCAAATTGGATTGATTTTGATTTTGAATAAACTAGAGATATATGGATACAATTTTTAGAAAGGAGTCGAACTTGAATTCTGTCATTAAGGTTCTTGATAGTTTGCTCGAAGTTGAGAATTATGTACTGTTGAGATATGAGAACAATGCGTAGTATTTTGATTATAACTTCTATAATACATAACCAAAATGCATGAATTTGACGTCATTAGAAACTTAAGACGTTTTGGAACATTTGATTAGAATAAGTTGTTGTCTAAATACCTCATTGTCTAGGTTGTAATGGTTATACAAATCTGACAAAAAATCTGTCTTAAGAAAAATTTGGAAAATGAGAGTTGTAGGTTTAAATTTTGGTTTAAATTTCATCTTTTTCTTTCGGAAAATTTTATATATCTTTATAGAATGAAGTTGAAGAAATTTAAGAAATGAAAGCTGTAGATATAGGTCTTAGCTTGATCTCTATGAAAGTAGCTTGACAAAATAATGACTAGCCTAAAATTGATTTCTTAATACTGCCAATCATAGACCTCTATACAGGAACCTTATGTTATCTCCTAAATTTTAGGGACTTTAGAGCCCGAATTAGTCAAAGTATAAAACTTAAAAAATAATTATTGTTGTCTTATTAATGCTTCTGCGAAATAGTTTGCCCAGAAGATATCTTGATAAGTTTATATAGTTATTTGAAGTCGTAACTTAAAGAAGGGACTGTTTTGGATATGATTGAGCTCAAATATGGAAATTCTTATTTGTTAAAGGAATAAATGAGTTATTTTAATGAAAATATGATCTTTAGGACATGAATAATGTGTATAAGGTATGAATGAATGAGTATTGAAGGACATAGGGTATTTATGAATGAGAATTGGTTGAGTGCACTAGTATATGTTGCTGGAAAAATTTTGGTGAATGTATAATACTAGGAAAAGATAAATGAATTTATGAAAGATGAGCGGAAAGTGATTAGGTTCACTTAAGGCATAAACCTAATTGCAACCTAAATAAGGTACAAGTCATGATGTATAAATGAGTAAGAATTGTGTATTAAAGAAATATACCCAAGAATTTGTCATTGAACATGGAAGATACATGATACATTCATAAATGTGTTTATGATTGGTTATTCATATGAAAATGCACATAAGTGACATATGAATGTATGTGAATGCATATAGAGGAGCACGTTGAGTGACTGCTTCTAGGCACCATCAGGACTTCACGACATTAACTTAAGGGAGCACTTATGAGTAACCTAAGATAGTCCCATATTAAATTATTGTTGTTTACATTCCGTATTGAATTATCATGTGAATGTGATTGTGTTGATTTCAAACAATCGATTTTTCGAGGAGTTCTATGTTCGAGACTATATTGGAAGTGCTACTTTGATGTGAATATGATTGACTATATGTTCTCAACTTTCATATTGAATGTCGGACCAAGTCTGAAGATCATTGTGAATGAGAAATGTGAATGCGAATGCAATGTACTAAATAAGATGATTGAAAATGTGAAATGCATTTATTACATAAATGCATGAAATATAAAAGAAGTTGTGACCGAAGTCGCTAATGAAAAAGAGCTTAAAGCTCAGACATCTGTTATAAAAGCCTATGACTTAATTAGTATAATAGAGCCCGGTATCAATAACAGATATAAAAGAGCCTGGTATCCACAACGGATGCAGGATAGTGAAAAAGGCACTCGATCACAACAATATAATAAATGAAATTGAGTCTCGTAAATATTGCATACACATATGATATGAATAAATTGAGCAATTGCAAGGTTTTGAGGATTTTTATAGTATGAAAGTTGTGAATGCTTATCGATGAATATATTTTGCATGATTGCAATGAAATGATAAATTGTATTGATTTTGAGATGTGAAAATTGTGAACAAAGTGCTTTGTGATATTACATGATGGTAATTGAGATGATGTGAATTATATGATAACATAAATTGTGTGTTGCATGATAAGAGTGAACCATCGAGGGTGGTTAATCAATTGAGTTTGCAAAACTTAACCAAATTGCAATGTTGACATTTTCAGGTTTAAGAGAGCGACGACTTAGCTTCTAGGACAGCTTAGAAGAAATCTTGTATAACCTTTGAATAGAAGTTATGGCTTAGAGGTCAATAAGTTGGGACTGAAGTATTAATTTTTACTTTTAATTTAATCCTCATATATGTAGCATACTTGTAAACAAAGCTGTGGACTCTGATAGGTTGATATTGTGTAAACTTGGATGATGGATATAATGCTACAATGTAAATTATGGTTTATGAAATGAAAAGAGGAAATTTTAGATTCTTGACATTATGTTTTTTATGGTTTTAATGATGAAGCCATGAGACATAGTGAAAGTGAATTAGTTAGCACGGCTTTTTTGTCCGGCATGTGCACATGTGTCCAAATGGCATACAGGCACGTGTCAGATGGTAGCAGGGTGCTACATATTAACTTAAGTGTTAATTAGTAGTCGAGTTTCCATAATTAATTCGGATAATAAGTTATCAAATGCAAAAGCTAGATTTAGTCTATTACTTGAGTTGATCTTAGAATCTGTTGTTAATTTTAGTAAAAAAATTAACCGATCATTTCCCCTAATCATGCATAGGAGATTAAATTAGTGAAATTAATTCTCAAGAGTCTTCCATTTCTATTAATCTATTCGTCTTTGCTTCCGGTTGAATCATTTACTTTTTAGATTAATTTTTGTTTTTGTTTTTTCACTCAAAATTTAGAATAGAATGTTTAAGATTGCCTTTACCTTTTTATTCAAAATTAATTTAAGTGAATCAATTTCACCTCTTTGCAAGACGATCCTGGATAATCACTATAACCACCTCATATACTTATGAGTAGGATAACCTAGGTATTTTTAGAACTTATTTAGGAACAACAACATGAGGGATAAATTCTAATTAAAAATATACAGTTCAATTTGTATGATGTTCTTAACTTATTTTTAATGGTTAGCAATTGTAGGAAAGAGGTTTTAGGCAGGAAGCACTTACTCCATACTATTTTGTGCCAAGATAGTATGGAGTACTTACTCCATACTAGGATTTTTTCTTTTGATAAAATCATTGGTGATCTTGCTAATTAAAAGGTTAACAAGCTTCCCTTTCTAGAAGAATCTATCTAGTGAAGAGTTATTTAGGGAGTGGTCTGGTTAGATATCCCTTATTTATTCAAGAAGTTGCTAGAAAATTTGACTAATTTATGTGCATACTTAGCCTTTAGAGGGAAATTCTAAAAAGCAACACATGTTCTAGGGAGATGGATAAATTATCTATAATTTAACTAATTAACAAACCATACAAACGTAGATGCCTTATTCCCAATCTTACAAGCCATTTCTAACTTAACATTATCTCTTAGCTGAAGTAATTGGGGGATGAACCATGAGATGGTAGATCTCTTTTCAATCTCCCAAATACTCATTCCTTTAAGAAAGTAGCCATGCATCCACTTCAACCATAAGGAATTCATGTCCTTCAGTATTCTCTAGAGCCTTTTTAGTGCTAAAGTATGATTAGTTGTTTCCTTCCCTTTAGGGAAACAAATATCAACTTATTTGATTTTTGTAACTCCCCTTTCACCCCTAGAATGGCTCCAAAGGAACTTCCTTAACAATTTCTTTAAATACTTAATGATATTTTTAGAAAAAAAACATATATGAGCACCAATATAAATGGAGATAATGAAGGACTAATTTAATTAACGGAAGTTTAACCGCATAGGAAAGATATTCATTGAAGTTTAGTCTTCTTATAGAGGTTGGAAGCCCCAAATAAAGGCAGCTATTTCCTTTACCTACCAGTGATTCTTGTGATACGAGTTACCAACTGAGATGCTTCTTTAGAGATAATGAAATGAATTTGGTTAAGAATGATTTCTAAACTATAGATATATTTGAAGTCTTACATGGTATTTATTAATGTCTAAACTGATTCTAAGTGAGCCCTATAAAACAATAAAAGGTCATTTACAAAACACAAGTTTTTTTTTACACATAGAGTGGTATATAAAATTTTTGTTTCCCCCAACATCATGTTTTTTTAAGAGAAGAAGAGCTTCCATACATAATATAAATATAACACACCACCTTCACGGGGTAGATCTTGAACATCCATTGGACATTTGAGAACATAGCCTATGAAAGTGGCATGCTAGAGCAGTCACATTCACTTATATGGCGTCATAAATATCAAAAAATGTTCAAAAGATCGAACATTCCCATTTCATTAATAAAACATAATTTACATTATAGCATTTCACTACTAAATCCATATATACAATATCAAAAATATATAAGAGTTTACTACTCTTTTACAACATTCTACATGAATAAGGAACTATAAAAAAAATTTCTATCTAAACTCCTCACTATCAGCTGACCGACCTTTGAGCCATTCTTCAGTTTAAAATTGACAGAACTAGACTTTTACTTGTTTTCCTTAGGAACTATGTCTCCCTCGTACTTAAAAATCAACATTTGCAATTTTAATGAGTTTTATTAACTCAGTGAGTGAACCATCATCGATGTCCTCACTCATATCAAACTACAAATTCACCATTCAATTTACAAACAATTCACATCAACAAATATTGAATAAGATGGTTCACTCATTTCAACCACAAGAACAATACACATTCAATTTCACATTATACTTCATCTCAAGTATAAATCATGAACATCACACATTTCACATACTCATTTCGTAACAATCCGATCATTTCCTTAATCATTCATAACATCACAATTTAGAAATTTCATGTAATGTTTCACATAATACATGTATGTGTATAAATGCAAATGTACATGTGACTCATTTTCGTTGTTACTTTGTTGTGATCGAGCATCTTTTTAACTGTCCCGTATTTGTTGTGGATACTGGGCTCTTTAATAAATATCCCATATCTATTATAGATATCGGTCTCATTTTAATACTAAGCCAGTGGCTCTTATTGTGCATTCTGAGATTTAAGATCTTTTTCATTAGTCACTTTCAATGTAATGAGATGCGTCAATTTATATTATGTGCAATCAATCACTTTCATTTATTATACACAGTCACTTTCACATTTTCGTCATAACTAAGTCTAACATTTAACATTTTTATTGAGTACACTTATTTTTCTTGATTCACATTCAATTATGAACACTTCCAATGCAATCTCAATTATCAAACACTATCCTTTTTTCCCTAATTCTCAACGAATTTCATCTACTTAGAAACATCATTAACATTTTAAATTTTCCATAATTCATATTTAGTTATGCAACCTCATTTCATGCTAGCCTAGCTTCCATATTACTTACATTAAATCCCATAAAAATCTACTCATTTGCTTCATTACCATTTATTTTATACCATTATACATGTAGTCCAAATTTTCCAGATTTTAACTCTTTTATAATACATCCAACACATCTTATGCGTAGTTCATCATTTCTACTTCATTTCCTCTTCATTCTCACCTCAATTCCATCTAAAAAACATCCATAAAACAACTTATAAACTATCAAATATCATTTACACAAAAATAGAACACAAATCCATTTATTTCTTCATAAACGTTTCAGTACACTTTCAACACATATAAACACCATTAACCCATCAATCTATCTCTAAACTATCATCATAAACGTTTCATTTAATCAAGCCATAAAGAACAAGATCTCACTTACTTGTTAAACTCCAAAGCTCTTCAAATCATCTCATAACCTTAGCTTTCCATCGTTACACGATCATCAACTTTCAAGGTATAATAGGTTAGGATTTCATCAACAAGAAGAGATAATAAATTTATTGGAGTAGCATGATGATGCTTTTTGGCAAGAATCAAGATCGTGAGAGTGAGGGTGAGTATCGTGAATGGAAAGAAGAAAATAAAGAAGAATAAAGTAAGCAATAAAAGTAGAAGTGATAGACAAAGAAATAGTCTTTTAAGGGTATACATCGTGAGCGGTGAGTGGCAAGTGTTGTGACACTTATCACCTACCATATGTCATATTCTTGTGGTTCCCATTTGTCTCTTAAAAACTAGTCCATTTGTCTCCCAATTTCCATGACATTTGTCACCTAATTGTCTATGCCACTTATCAATTAATCCTAATGCCACTTATCATTTATTTTGTTAGATTTCGATCATGCATCTTATACATAATATACATCAAATACACGTAGCAGAAATAAAACAGAACCTTAAAAACCATATCTACTCATGCATATAGATATAGAAAACAAAAAATATGAAATTTAAGATGTTGGAACCCGATCTTGAAAAATCGGACTCTAACTAGAAACGCAGAAAACGAAACAAAAAATTTCGAAACGAAGATGAATCGAAAGCGAATCGAAAGGTTCGAAAGACAAAGCGAACGAACGGTGAAACAATAATCGAAACAAATTGAAGGAACGGATCCTACAAGAAGGAATCTGAAACGGAAACATAAAGGGGGATCATATCAGAAACTAATAAAATACGAAAAGCAAAACACGTCGAATCATCTAGCGAAACAAAGCGAAGCAAGCACGAATCGGAAGCAAAAACAGAAGCGGATATGAATCGAATAACAAATACAAAGTATCGCAAACGAAAGAAATATGAATCGGAATCAAAAGCAAATTGAATCGGAAGCAAACCAAAAACTTAACAAAGTGGATCCGACATCTGAAAACAAAGAACAGAGAAAAACGATCACGTTGGAAACCTTAAGACTAATCAAATCCGAAAGTCTGTCAGAATCGGTATAATTGTTTTCTTTTTTCTTTTTTTTTCATTCCTTTCATCTTTATCTAAATCTTATATTACTCAAATCCACATACTTTCCTCAATTGGAAAATTTCCTCAATAAAATTCT
>JAOSBO010000210.1:26228689-26265636 GCA_027563915.1 Erythroxylum rotundifolium
GTCCAAAATTAAATTGCTTCATAATTGAAAAACTGTTTATTTCAAAATGAATTGATTCAATTTAATTTTATTAATAAGTTAACGTGAAATTGAAACTACTTAATTACGTACATTATATATATATATATATATATATATATTAAACTTAATAGTGTTTCATATAAGAAATACTCATTTTTAAAATTCAATTATAATAAAATTATGATGATAAGTTTTTGTAGTTAACATGAAATTTTATTTATTATTTATTATCTTAAAAGAAACAAGTCTATAATCTATCTAATGAAAATATATGAAACCTTAAAAAGATAACATATGTCCATTTTAAAATAATCAATGCACTTCTATTTACTTATATTTAACTTACAAAGAGGAAGAAGGGGTGGAGCTGAAGGCTCACTCTAATATACCTTGCATGGGCAAATATATCAAAGGAATCAAGCCCAACAGAGTGTGTACTTGAATATAACTATTACTATATACCATTAGGTAAGCATATTGAATAGATGGGTTCATCAACATCAACTGCGGTAGATCTGAGAAAACCAGAGCAAGGGAAGTTGTTTTCTTCATTAAATCTTAGAAAGTAAGCACCACAAATCTTAATTTTTTGCTGATAATAAGGATTTGGCTATCCTCTTTGACAGACAGTAGGCAGTTGTCTGGATCGTGATCATAGGATTTACTCCAACAGCACTTGGCAATACACTAGCATCACAAACATATAACCCTTCTGCTTCCCAACTCTCTCCATTCTCATCCACTGCACCGTCCTTTTCGCACTTTCCAATCCTGCAGCTCCCCATTTGATGGGCAGAGCAGTATAACGCCCAGTGTTCTTCAGGTGACATTGCTCCTTCAGGCGGACAAACTGTGTCCAGAAATTCCTCCAGGCTTCTACTGTCAATCCCTTTACACTTAAGCCTTTGTCCATCACTTCTGTGTGTACCAACTTCAACTGCTCCTGCTGCTATTAGAATCCTTAAAGCCTGTCTTAAACCTGCCTTCAAATTCTCTTTGTCCACGGCATGCAAGTTATGGTGTATCCTACCCTCTACCTTAACTTCACCAGACCCCTGATCTCTGATTATCACTATCATGTGAGCTGTTCTAGCATACCTCAACAGTCTTTCCTTTATGTCAAGTCCTGACTCCCAGGGACATAATGTGGCAAATGACGCTGGACCTAATGACGGAGTTTCGATAATAGCCCTGACCCTCGAGCCCCCTAACATCACTTTATGAATCGATGTAATTATTCCACCTTCAAATAATTTACCCTTCAACTCTGAATTTGACTCAGGAAAGTAGCCCCAGGCCATGAGAACAGGGTGAAGATGAAGATTTCGGCCAATATTCTTATTCTTCAATCCGCTAGAGATTAGTAAAGGTGGTGTCAGAAGTGCCCCACCAGCTGATATTGTTGCTTTAGCCTCTATGTGCAAAGTAAATCGGATATTATCATTTAATGTCTTTGCTAAAACTCCTAAACATTTCTTTTCTTTTTGGCTTCCACCCTTATTCTCTTCCAATATGAGCTTCGCCGCTTTGCATCCCGTTAAAATTACTGAACCATTATCAACGGCATCAACTAACCATGTTGTATCGGTCCCTTTTTTTTCTCCTTTCCGACAACCGTAGCCGCAAGATCCACAATAATGTTTATCTGTAGAATTTCTTGGGACTGCATTGACTTCAAGGCCAAGTTCTTCACAGCCTTGTCTTAGAACTTGATTCTGAAACCCCTCCTTCACACAATTTCCTGTAACTTCAATCCTTTCACAAACTATATCCATTGCAGAAACATATTCAGGGCTGCCAAAGAAGGTAATTTCGTGATCCTGAGCCCATTCCCTGAGAATAGATTCTGGGGTTCTGATGCAAGCTGACCAGTTAATAGCAGAGCCACCTCCAACTGTGGAACCTGCCAAAATCATCGTCTTTCCATCAGCACTAGGAAGCATCCCACCTGCTTCATATAGTTGATCCAGTGAAGGGCCTTCCAAGCCTGAATAGTCTCTAGCTGTGAAATAATTTCCTTTCTCAAGAACAACCACCTTGTGGCCAGAAGCTGAAAGAATTGCAGCTGCAACGCCGCCTCCACAACCAGAACCAACAATGACTACATCACATTTGATTGTTAGAAGGTTTTGTTCAAAATCCATGGTTACATGGAGACCTTTGTTGGTGAGGGAACGTTGAAGGGTGGACTCTGTTTCCTGCAGAGTTTCCACTATTCCCTTCTGGAGAGGTCTCTCTTTTGTTGGTTGAGTAGGAGTATCATCAGTATCTAGATGATAACCAATGGCTTCCCAAGATTGGTTCCGACCATTTTCATCCACCTGCATTAATTAGAACTCGAAAACTGAGAATTGTAAAGCTTAAATTAATTTCAATATATCGTTGTTTTATATCATTCATTTATAAACCTCGAAAACCTACCTAGGGACGTTGGGCTGTTAAAACATTGTTTACATCCTGTTATTTTTCATGAAAGTTTATGCAACATGCACCAGCAGTTTGTGTTTTTTGTGTTTGTCCTCCTTTATCTAGTTTAGCTTTTGAATGAAGTGGAAAGGGAAAGTTAATTGAGTAACAACAATGTTATAAATGTTGCCGTCTTTTTCGCTGGTTTTGTATGGGGAAAATCCAAAACTAATATAGAATTGACATATGGTACCGTATTCATGAGCTGGCTTTTGTTGTCTAGCAGAAAAACATAACGGTCCATGACAGATTGTCTACCCAAAGGAAAAGAAGGAATGGAGAGGCTTCAGTTAATTGAATAACTGTCTAATTTTGCTTCAACTGCCGATACAGTATTGTCTTAATATCTTTTCTTTTCTTGAATGTTTGCATTCCGTGGAAGTTATTGCAATCAAATTTCCTAATTTTGTATTATACAGAATCAGCTAGAGAGGGAAATTAAAATAAGCTTTGGGTTGAGTGTGGGATCAGATATTAGTTGAAGTCAACACAAATCTTTTGGAAATTGACAATTGCTATTTCACCTACCATTACTGCAGAAGAAAATTAGCAAGCCAATGGCTTCAGCCTCCGGGAAGCATTTAATTTACTTTTAGATAAAATCTTTCGAGTATCAGGTAATATTGATTCATATTCAGATTCAGACTCAGACTCTATACATATCATAATCCAAATTTTTAAGGTACAATTAAAGCTGATTTTATCTTTAATCATCAACATTACAACTTTGTTAGTGGTAATAATGTGGGAAAAACACAGAATATCCTACTGAATTTGAAATATCATTTGTATATATTTTAAAAATAAGAAAAAAATCCCTCTTCAAATCCTGAAGACTCAGGAAAACTGCTTACCTATCACATTAATAACTCGTCGAAATTACTCATTGTATTAAAAAATCTCATTTAAATTAAAAGTAAGGAATACGATCGACTACAAACGGCGTGTCTCCTAAACGATTCCCAAATCTCCTCCTCTACACCCTAGAGGACGGTCATGGTATCGATAACGACGCACCAACCTTACCGTTTCTTAAATGTTGTATCCGTACACGTATGTAATATTAAAACATAATATTTTCTGTTAACTTCCAAAAATCACATTTGTATAACGATAGAGATTGAGGTGGGCCAGGCCACAGATATATACCATGAACATGACAGTAACGTAAGAATACAAGTCCTAACTACATTTAATAGTGTCATAAGAAAGCGTGGCCGTAAAGTAGCAAGGGCATGAAATGGATTTAATAATTGAAGACTTTCTTTAACTTGTGAATCTCGATAAGCTCAAATTTACTTCAATTTGCCCGAAATTAACCTAAGATTAAACTTAAACCTAATGATCTTTTTCTTGGTTGAATTTGAGCTCAACACCAAATATGGGAACTGAACAGGTCATAACTTGGAAGCAAAAATTTCGGCGTGAGTGCATCAAGAAAAGCTGTGAGATATATATATATCATGGAAGCCTTACCCGAGAGAAGAAAACGAAGAGGCACAGGATCTTTACATAAATGAAAGCCAGCCTGATAGGTGTCAAAAACCTGCTCTTGAACCAACTCTGCAGAATCTTTTCCCTCTTATCCAAAGACATGCTTGCAAATTTCTTAATGTAAGGCCACTTGTCATCGATGCAAAGCGAACCACAAAGCATAAAAGTACCCAACCTTGTGGATAGAGCCCATAAAACTGATCTCACCAGAATCACAGATTCTCTCAAACCCCTCTTCACCAAAGTCTCTGCTACCTGAATAAACATGTACAAACTATCAAACCGAGACATTGTGAAACACTCTGATAAGTTTCGTGTCACATCAAATAGCTAAATTATCAACTGATATAACCTAAACTCACCTTGTCGGAGACATAAGAATTTCTGCAGATGCATGATATTATTTATTACATACAGAAAGAGAAGAGTACTGGGTATTTTTGTATATACATTATATGTGTGTGTGAGTGTGTAAGTACCTCATCAGGAATGGGCGAGTGAGAAGCGGAAGCCTGATAGAAAGCTTGAACAGCCGTTGTTGGAGGGTCTTGTTTACCTTCAACGGTAGTTGTTGGCAAAGAAGGTAATATGGTTTCACATAAGGAGTGAAGAGACTCCATCTCACCTAAAGAAAACCCGTGACAGTATTTGCTCTCTCTTTTCCCACATCTCAGCAGAACATGGCAATCTTTTATCATCTCTCTCAGTACTGTCTGTATCTCTCCAAATTAAGGATTTGATGATGATCTGAAATAACCAATTATGAGCGAAAGAAGGTATACTTTTATAGACAGGAATGTGAAAGGAGGGGGTTTTCTGTTTCCTATTCGGTTTAAGATACGCCTACTTGTAAGAAGGTAATTTTGTTTTCAGAGATAAACGAGGATTTCAATACCAAAGGAACCAATGAAAATCTCAATATTGGTGTCCTAATTCTTACGCGCCACTTCTGTGTGACTACACTTCCATGTACGTTTCCTCCACTTAGATACGCAAGAAATTAATTCTCATAGCCACTCGCATCTAGCCTTTATGTTAAAATTGTTATGCGCTTCTATGCTTAAAATTGTTTATATGAATTCTAGCATAAATCGAATCAGTTATATTTTACATTTTAAACAATATGGATTGTCTTTGTACACCAAACATATCACTCTTGCAAAGCATGTTTATTAAAATATTCAATTTTTTAAATAATATTGTATCTCCTATAATGAAATTCATGTTACATGGTTATAATAAAATCTGATTATTTAGAATCCTTATAACTTGATACGTCTGAAATCAACTATTCTCTATAATTAACTTTAATTTTATATACTTAAAGTTAATAATGATCCAAAATGTTTATGCAATTAGAGATAATGTTGTTATACCTTAATATTTTATTATTATAAGTCACTTTCCTTTTAAGAGAAACTTAAGATACGGATAAAATTTATTAATATGTCTTAAAAAAAGAGTTTTTCCATGAGTTGACTAAGGAGTTTTTGGAGCAATTGTAGAGTAAATACTTAAAATTAACCTAATTGAATTACCTATAGGTATCTTTCATAAAAAGTTTCTATTTCATTTATTTGATATTGATTGAATACCATATACGCTAAGTTGCAAGAAAATAAATTTGATGTTTTTCTTGCAATTATTAGAAATTGCTCCTAAATCATCTCTCTTTTAGTTTTTCTTTGTTTAAGTTGCTTGCCATTTGCAAATAATTTTATGGGTTTAGTTTTGATTTGTTTAATCTCATTATATCTCTCCCCTCTCTACACTTTTGCTTTCATAAAAAATTACGCCTTGTTAATATGATAATATGACCAATTTATTATAAAATAACATGCATGGCACCTAATTACTTTTAGATCTCTCGTGGTGTAGCCTCTAATTGCTACTTATCAATTCAATTACTTAATTCCTTCTTAATTAAGTTAATTATCAAAGAGCACTATGACTTCCTCTAATCCTTTCTTTACTAAGGATATTAAGCTTGCCTTATTTATTCTCAATCCTTACAAGACTTCTGGACCTGATGGACTTAGCACTTTTTCCTTTTAGAAAACTTGGTAATCTCTTAAATTATTTGTGACTAGATCCATCCTTGAATTCTTCAATGGTACTAGATTGTTAAAGTTATGGAATAACACTCACATTTTCTTAGTTTGTAAATTCCTAAATCGTGTATCTTTAAGAGACTATATCCTTACAGCTTTCTATAATAGCTTATACAAGATTATGTCTAAAGTTTTAGCCTCGAGACTTAAGCAAATTCTTTCTGTAATCATTAATTCAAGGTGTCTCTATTAGTGAGAGATTTAACAGGGATAATATCCTATTGGTTCATAAGGTTTATGGGGACTATCTTAAAAGGATATCAAGTAGAAATTGCCTAATAAAAATTGACTTCCACAAAGTTTTTGATTATATGGATTAGTAATTAATTCAACAAACTCTTGAAGCATTTAGATTTTCTCCCATTTTTATATCCTCAACAGTGTTTCACTACTTCATCTTTTTCCATCATGATCAATGGAGAGGCTACAAGGCTAATTAGAGGTGTAAAAGGAATCAAACAAGGTGATCTTCTCGTATTTTTATTCACTCTTTGTATTGAAGTGCTTACAAGATTGATTGACCATAATATAATGATGGAAGGTAATTTTAGTTTCCAAAATAGTTGCTCAATTCAACATTTCCTTTTCTAATAACATGTTATTGCTATATGTTCTGGATCCAAAATTTATTACTTTCTCAATCAATTCTCTCAATTCTTTTATCAAACTATTAAGGCTAGCTATTAACAAGGATAAGACCTCTATTATGTTTCTTTTAGATCTAAAAACTTATCACTGTTTCTTGTTGATCACGTCTTTAAATCAAATCTTCCCTTTTCACTTAACTAGGAGTTTTAATTACAACTAAAAAGATCACCTATAGACATTATTAGCCTTTGTGCCTTAACGCAAAAACAGAATAAAGAATTGAAGCAATATGAGCCTCTCCTTTATTTGAAGATTCCAATTTATACTCTTGGGTCTGAATAACATGCATATTTCTAGTCTTCTCATTTGATTTACACAAGAATGTGGCCAAAGAAATAGAGAAACTTTCAAGGAACCTATTATAGATAGGTGATTGATAGATATAGTTCATACTATGTTTTCATAGGTGTTTTAGTGTGTTTTTAGGTGTTCATTAGATGATTATTGTATGTATAGGCTTAGAATTGTAATATTGTGAGTGTTTATTTATGTTTTAAGTGTTTGTGTGGTTTAGAGCATGTTTTTAGTCTTAATTTTATGTTTCATGAGGTGTTTGATGTGTTTATTATTGTTGGAAATCAGATAATTGAAGAAAAAGGAAGAAGGAAGCTAAATAAAGGGTGTCACAATCATGTATAAGAAGTCAGATCATGACAGGTGTGCATGAGACTATATGGCCTCTGTCATTGTAGCACCCCACTCCCATCTGACGCACACATATATGCCTTTTGGATGTACATGCACATGCTCGATGGAAATGGCGTGCTAACTTACGCACTTTCAATATATCACATGGCATCATAATTAAAATCATAAATCACAATGTCTACAATCCAAATGTCCTTATTTCATTTCAGAAACCCGAATTTACAATGTAGCATTAAATCCATGATCCATGCTTATATAATGTCAACCTATTAGAGTCCACAACTCTATTTACAAAGTGTGCTACATATATAAGGAATATGCAAAAGTTAAGACTAATCCTTCAGTGCTAGCTGACTGGCTTTTGAGCCATGCTTTTGTCCAAAAACTGTACAAGATCTCTTCTATGTAGTCTTAGAAGCTAATTCGTCACTCTCTCGAACCTGAAAATGTCAACACTACAATTTGGTTGAGTTTTGCGAACTTAATTGAGTAATCATCCTCGATGGTTCACTCTTGTCGTGTAACATAACAATTCATTTTATCATATAATTCACATAATCTCAATTATCATCATATAATATCATGAAACACTTGTTC
The DNA here is from genome assembly GCA_027563915.1 of Erythroxylum rotundifolium. Taxonomy (NCBI): domain Eukaryota; kingdom Viridiplantae; phylum Streptophyta; class Magnoliopsida; order Malpighiales; family Erythroxylaceae; genus Erythroxylum; species Erythroxylum rotundifolium. The sequence continues at coordinate 26,236,675 of JAOSBO010000210.1, forward strand.
GTAATTGTCAAATTTCAAAATCCATACAATTCATCATTTCATTGCGATCATGCAGAACATAATCAACAATAAGCGTTCACATACTTCATACAATAAAAGTCCTCAAAACATTGGAATTGCTCAATTTATTTATATCATATAAGTATGCAATGTTTATGAGACTCAAATTCATTTATTACATTGTTGTGACCAAGTGCCTTTTTCACTGTCCTGTATCTGTTGTGGATACTGGGCTCATTCATACTGGCCCTTATCCATTGGGGATACAAAGATTATTTTGCATGTTGAGCCATAGGCTCTTACCAGAGATGTATAAGCTTTAAGCTTTTTTTTAATGGCGACTTCGGCCACAACTGCCTTTATATTTCATGCATTCGTGGAATAAAATGCATTACACATATTCAATCATCATATTCAGTTCATTGAATTCATATTCACTTTCTCATTCACACTGGTCATCGGTCCGACATTCAATATATAAGTTAAGAAAACAATTATTCGATCATATTCAAATTCATCATAAAACTTTTAGTCCAACATTCACCATTTCATATTGAGAAACAATTAGTCAATCAAATTCACATTCATGGAACACTTCCAACATATTATTCATACATCAAATGCCTCAAACATTTTATGTCCGGAAATCAGTACACATATATCAAATAATAATTCAATTCAAAATCACGCAAACAATCAAGGTGAGACCATCTTGGGTTACTCACAAATGTTCCCTTTAGCTTATTGCCTTGAAGTCCTAGCAATGTCTAGAAGTGATCGCTCAATGTGATCTTCTATATGCAATCACATGCATTTTCACATTACTACGTTGCACATTTAGATGAATATGCACATTTATACATGTATCATATATTATACATGTTCAATGAAAAATTCTCGGGTATGTTTCTTTAATACACAAATTGTAATCATTTATACATCATCACTTGTACATCATTTAGTTTGTAATTAGGTTTATGCCTTAAGTAAACCTTATCACTTTCCATTGATCATTTATAAATTCATCAATCTTTTCCTAGTAGTATACATTCACCAAAAATTTTCCAGCTACATGTTCTCATACCTTCACCCAATTCTCATTCATAAATACCCTATGTTCTTCAATACTAATTCATCCATACCTTATACACATTATTCATGTCCTAAAGATCATATTTTCATTAAAATAACTCATTTAGTCCTTTAACAAATCAGAATTTCCAGATTTGAACTCAACCACATCCAAAATATTCTTTAAGTTATGACTTCAATTAACTACATAAACATATCAAAATATCTTATGGATAAAATGTTTCACAAAAGCATTAACAAGACATCAATAATTATTTTTCATGTTTTATATTTTGACTAATTTGAGATCGAAAGTACCCAAAAATTAGTAGATAATATAAGGTCCCTGCACAGGAGTCTGTCACAGGCAGTATTAGGAAAACAAGCACAACTCAAGCTCTAGTCACTATTTTATCAAGCCACTTTCACATAGGTCAAGATAAGACCAATATCTACAACATTCATTCTTTGAGTTTCTTCAAATTCATGCCCTAAAGATATGTAAACTAGGCAGAAAGAGGAAGATGAAATTGAATCCTAAATTTCAACCTACAACTCTAAATTTCCAAATTTTTCTCAAGATAGATTTTTAGGTTAGTTTTGTATGATCATTATGACCTAGAAAATGAGGTATTTAGGCAAAATATTCTTCTAATAAAATGTTACAATGTGTATTAAGTTTCTAATGACATCAAATTCATGCATTTTGGTTCAGTATTATGCAAGTGATGATGAAAATACTATAGACTATTCTCATACCACGACAGCCAACAGTTCTCAACTTCAAGTCAAATTTAATGACTCTTAAGGACATAATTAAAATTCATTTCCTTCATAAAGATTGTATCCATATGTCTTTAGCTTAATCTAAATCAAAATCCATCTGATTTGGATATCTAAAAATCAAGATATGGCTAAAATACAAATGCATGGTCAGTAAAAACACTCCATATCATATATTCCAGGACACTTCATTGCCATAATTCTATCATTTCAAGTTGATGATTCAGTTATATCTCAATTTTCAGTTCAGTATTCTCTATTCACATTTCACAAATTCATGACTGATCACCACCCAAAATCAGAACCTAGTTCATACTTTTCTATATCACATTTTTTGTATTTTTTTCTACTTCTCTAGTCTTCATTTAACTCCTTCATCACTTTACTTGTATCACTGAAATTACTTCTTCCAACACCACTCACACACTCATTGATTCACAAGTATGAAAATACCATGAAAAATGAAAACATAACATACTTGATTCAGCAAAATTCCAGAATGAGATTTCAGTGGATGGAGAAAATCAATAAGAAAGTTTTTGGTGGTGGAGATTTCGATGAGGACATGCAGAAATTGTCATACAAAAACGTGACTAGGTGTCTTCATCCATCATTGACACATGTCATTTGGCATGTCTTGTATTTTTCCACTAGATATGCTATCATTTGTCTCTTAGCTATTGGTCCACATGTCACACATTAATTAGTCCATTTGTTACTCCATAATTAGTCCATTTGTCCTTCATCTAAGCCACCAAAATCACACTTTCATTTGCCTCTTATTTCTATATTTTTCCTAGTCCAAAATGCCCCAAATTTTTAGAAATTTCCAAAATTTCACCAAAAAATGAGAAATTAATTTTAATACACATCATTTCAATTTTCAAGACAAATAATCCACAATTCACATTTAATCCCATTAAAATCACTTATACTCAGAAAATGTCATTGAATGCATGCATAATTATTTTAATGAGTGTCAACATGATTCACGTGTATGAGTATGTCATATGATGCATGAAATGTACGACTAAATTCTCAATAAACTCTCGTGTATGGTATCCTAGGGTTCTAACCCTGATCATGGAACAATGGGATGTTACAGTCATGATTGGAGCACGATTATGACAAAGACTTCCTAGGTGCAAGTTTTTTCATCTATTGTAGGATTTAGAAGCATTTTTAGAACCAATCAAAGTGGGAAAACCTTAATTACACCCCTAATACCTTAATTCACTATTTAAGAATGTGAAATTCACTAAAAAATGCAGCAACCAAAATCAAAAAGTGGATCAAATGTAGGAGAGCAAGAAGAATATCCAGGAACTCTAGCTTTCTAGATCAAGTCATCAATAGAGTTTTCTTTTTTTTTTCCTCTCCTCTGGTTATTTCATCATTCTTGATGTGTAATTTCAATTCCAAGATGTCAAAGAAATTTATGAAGTTCTAAATTTCGGATTAGTATTTATTCTAGATTTATTTTAGTACTTTGATTATTGTTAATTTCAATACATATTGGATGCTTGAAATAATTTTTATGCTTAAACTTAACAATAAATTAAGAGAGTGAGTCAAAAATAATTACAGTTAGGTTGTGCAATGATAGTTGGCAGTTTAATAGACACACAATTATCAAGTTAATAATTATTCGAAGAGAGATCTTGTTTGAGAAATTAATTATTCAATAGATAGTTTCAAATCTAATTGAAAATTTTAGTGAAAGTTTTGTGAATTGAGAGGATGTTAATCTTGGATTTTCAAATTCAATTAGGCTTAATTGATTAGATCTTGAGAGAATAATCAATGCCTTTGGAAATCGAGAATGAAACATATAATTGGATTAACAATAGTAAAGGAATCAAAATAAGAAAAGAATAAGTCATAAGTATTCTATTTTCATCAAAATCCTAAATTAACTAGGCAACTCACTATTTCATTTGTTATTTGAATTATTTGCTTTGCTTTATTATTTGTTTCAATTTATATTATTTATTTTTATTCAAGTCACATTTTGGGTACCTTAGACAACATTAGGTTCAAATTGTTAACCTTGAATAATCTTTATAGGAATGATAACCCTATATACTACGAGATACGATTCATATAGTTACGGTGTATTAAGGGTTTTATTATATATAAAACTTGCTCAACAAGTTTTACGCTCTATTGTCGGGGATTTAGCTTTAGGATTATTTGAATTCCTTTGATCTAAGGAATTTTCACTATTCTAGTGTGATTGTGATTGCATGAACATAAGAATTACTTAGAGTTCAAGCAAGATCAAAGACACCTGAGCTCTTGATATTACAAGATAAGAAAGAGAAATCTAAAGAGTGAGACTTCAAGAAGAGATAGAAAGAATAATGGAAGAAAAGTGTAATCAAGGGGACCAGTAGTGAACTCTTATGGTTTTCATAAAACCAGGGTTCAACACTGCACATTAAGGCATCACTCGATCATCGGTGCAAGCAATGTCATTTGAAAACAACCTAGCATTGTTGAACATGCTACAGATCATCGTTCAATTCTATGGGTTAGCTAATGAAGATCCTAGCAACCATCTAGTAAACTTTCAGAGATGTACGATACTTTTTGATATAATGGAATGTCAAAAGCTATTGTTAGGATGAGACTTTTTCCTTTGACACTTAAGGATAGAGCCAAGGTGCGGTATCATTCCTTAAACCTAACAAACATCACGAAATAGGAGTAGCTAGTACATGCCTTCCTGGACAAGTACTTCCCTCAGACTAAGACAACAAGGACGATAGAGGAGATTACTAATTTTCAATAAAATGAATTGGAGTCAGTATACGAAGTTTGGAAATGTTATAAGGATTTACATAGGAGATGTCCTAACTATAATCTACTAAAGGAATTTCTATTGAAAACTTTCTATAATGGAGTTAATCCACCCACGAGGGGTAATATAGACATAGTTGTTGGAGGATCTTTGAAGTGGAAGACAATTGAGGAAGCAGAGGACTTACTAAATGAGATTGCAAATAATAGTTGTCTTTGGAAGTATGGTTAAAGTAGACAACAGTCAACTTTCTGAGACTAGAAGGGATTCATTGTTATCGATTCAATCATAGCATTAGAAGCTGAGATCGCAAATTTAGCAAAACAATGGAACAACTGACAAGCCTTCTCATCTGCTTTAATTTAAACAATTCAGCATGGATGTGAGCTATATAGACAAGTTAATCATGTTATTGTTGATTGTTTTTTAATGCAAAACAACAATACAAAGTAACTCAACTACATGGACACATAAATTGGTCGAGGAGGAGGGAATAACCCCTAGTTTAACAAATACAATCATAGGAGGAGGAACCACCCAAAATTTTCTTAATCTAACAATATGGGCAATCAATTTAGATATCAAGGTCTGCTTAGATTTCAACAGAATAAGTCTATTTCCAATGATTCATAACAGGACAAAATTATGGATATGATTATAAGTATGGAAGAGAAGTTTGAACAAGTAGGAAAGAACCATACTTCTTCTATTCATAATTTGGAGGCTTAAGTGGGCCAACTTGTAACTACATTGTCTACAAGAAGTGTGGAGAGTCTACTAAGTAATATTGAAGAAAAACCAAAGGAGAAACTTAAGGCAATCAAACTTAAAAATGGGAAAGAGCTAGAACAACTAGTGGATAAATAAGCTAAAACCCACTCTACAAAGGATCAAGAAAAAGGGAAAAAGGATGAAGAAAAGAGTGAGTACCCTCCATATATTGCCCCTCTTCTATATCCACCCAAGATTCCATTCCTTCAATAATTATAAAAGAACAAATTAGGTGCACAATTTGCAAAGTTCATGAAGAAGCTAAAGATTTTGCAAATTAATTTATCATTTATGGAGGCATTTGATCATAAGCCTAAGTATGTAAAGTTTCTAAAGGACATATAATAAAAGAAATGAACTTAGGAAGATAAATAGACGATAGCACTAACTGAAAATTATAGTTACAATATCACTAGTCACATGCATTCCAAGTTGAAGGATCTAGAGAGCTTCATGATACCCAGTGTAGTTGGAGACTTGGAATTTGCAATGTACGTATATTACTAAGGAGTAAGTATAAATCTCATGCCTTTTTCGAACTTTAGAAAATTGGGGCTTTGTGATGTGAAGCCAACTTTGATGCTTATTTTGTTGGTGGATCAATCCATTAAGATACCATTTGGCATGGTGTAAGATGTTATCTAAAAGGTGGATAAGTTCATTATTACTATGAACTTTGTCATGATAGATTTCAACAAGGATAGGAATTGTCCACTATTTCTTTGATGGCCTTTCATAAACATTGGAAAAGTGTTGATAAAAGTTTATGAAGGGAAATTTCTTCTTCAAATTGGTGATGAGCATGTGGTGTTTAATATGATCTAGGTTTTGAAACATCCAAACAAAAACAACTCTTGTATGAAAATAGATGTAATGGATAAATGTATCAAAGAGAAAGAGTATAGCTGCTTTAAAGAAGTAAGTTGTGAGGAACATGTGAGAAAGGACTTAAAGCTTAAAGAATATGTGGAAGTCTCTATTCAAAAAGCTAAAGCGGAAGAGTGGATAATGGTAATTGCAAAAGACAATGAGCATTCACCTTCTTATAACAAAAACTATTTGATTATATTGAAGATTCAGGGAGTTTTATCATTCCTGATTTTGTTGACAATTTGTTATCAAAATAGGCATTACTAAAATTTCTTTGGAATTTTTAATTTGATTAATTTTGTCCCTTTTATTATCTCACCACATGTAGTTTATTTACAGACTACTAAAATAAAGTTAGACAACATAGACGGAAGCAAGCCCTCATAATTGATCCTTGTTGAGTGTTCAATGATGAAAGGTCAAGCTAGAGACCTTAAATTAGCATTTTAGATAGTTAGGTTATTTATTTTGAATTCTAGTATTTATGGTCTTAATCTTAATGTTTTTGGAGTAGTTTGGATGGCTAAATTTCTTGTTTATGAAGTTGTTACTATTTAGGGAAGAAAGCTCAGTGGTGATATGGAAAAAACAAAGAAACAGGAAAAGGGTTATAGTTTCTAACATGTCATGATCGTGTCTTAAAAAGCACAATCATGCATGGGGTGTGAACCCTCTGTCATGATCATGCTTCAAATGCATAATCATGATAGAGAGAGTGACGATTGTGCGTCATTGTAGACTAAGTCCTCACATGAAAAAACATATACACATAGCCCACTCTACCCATCCCTCTTCAACCCTAACAACTTATTTTAACTTTTTCTCTTTTTTTCATCAATTTTATCTCTCTAAAACTTAGCAACCACTCTTAAACTCTCTGACATCTCTCTTTATTTTCTTTAGGTTTTTCACTTATTTCTCTCTCCTTTTGCGTAGATACATATTTCTCCTACGCATATATAGTAATTTCCACTCAAATCTTGCATCATTAAAGTGTTTTTTACAAGATTTCTAGGACCTTTTCTCTGTTCATATTTTTTAGGTGTTTTTGGTGAATTTTAGTGTGATATTTGTTTATTTTTTATACACTTATTCATGTTGCCAAGTGTCAAACAATCCGCTAAATGCTCACAACCGAAGGGAAAAGAGCAAGTGTCAAGGAAAGGTGTACGAGATCGGACCGCAAACTTTGGAGCACCATTTTTTTGATTTATTCAGAAGGTGAAGATATTTGATTCAAAACTCTTTTCTCTACGACTGTCACTACACCTAAATACTTTTATTTTGACATTTTAGAACATCTATGGTTGAAAGATAATGTTGAGTCTTTAAGTAATAAAATTTTGGTGGATAAATTTATTAAATTTAAGTATATTGTGTATCAGGAATTAACCATTAAATTTTTTACTACTTTACAAATTGATTTGCAGGATGTGGATGAATTTTGATTTTGATTAAGGGGTCAACCATATAATTTGAATTATGATGTTATGGAAAAAATTGGTGGATTTCCTTGATCAAATGTAACTAAAAAACGTGATAATTTTTGTGATAAGAGATATTGGAAACAATTAATAGGATTAGATAACTTTGTAGTTAAAAATGCCCATAATGATGTCGTTCTTAGTCCTAAGCATCTATCACTTCATAAGTTTATATGTGATATTGTTTTTGATAAATTAGAAAGTAACAAACGTTATGTTAAAGAATTATTCATTCTATGGTATATGGATAATAATGTTCAAGTTTATACAACCACCCATATTTTTCATACAATAGCTACATCTCTTAGGAAGAAAAGTATTCATCTTAGCATGCGATATATTGTTATTGTTCTTGCTATTTATTATGGTGTATCTATTGAGGGATTAGCTATTATTTTTCCTGAGTTTCTAAATCTATCTCACTTAAGGCAAGTTGAGATCTTGGAGGTCTATCACATGGAACTCAAGGATATTAGCTCTTAATCTATGTGAAATACAGAATAGGACAAGCCAGTTCAAGTTCTACACTAGCATAGTAGAAAAATAAGATCTCAACGAGTAAAGACACAGAAGATGATGAAGTGGAAGGCTAGGAGAAGGTATTCAATTCAGTCTCCAAAAAAATCAAGCTTATGAAGGAGATGGCACAAGAACAACAAAGATATGAATGCAATATAAAGAATATTTTTAAGTACTTCATTGCTCAAAGAGGTCAAATTCCTTCATCTACACCGTGAGTGCCTTAGTCTCGATAAGTGGTCATGCGCTCTAAACTTTATTTTTTATTTTTATGTGCATTGTTTGGTTTCTAACAATGAGGAAAATGTGTTGTCTAAGTATGGGGAGGTTTGTGCACTAGATGTCATGTGTGTGAATTTGGCATATTATATATCTTAGTTTTGATTAGGTTGACATTGTGTGAAATTTTTTTGCATATGTATGCTTCGTGTGAACGTGTCAATGACAAGAAGTTCATGGAATTAGTTTAACTTTGAATACGATCATTCAATTTTGAAAGGAATACTAACATAGAAATTTTGTGTTTTATCTTTGGATGAATATGCATGTAAATTAGAATATGACACACATTTTGTTCACTTGGGATTTTTTTTTGTATACATTTACAATTAGAAGTCAATTGAATTGGTTAGCATTACTAGTAACCTTTCATAAGAATAGTTGACTAAAAAGAGATGAGGTTGGTTAAGTACTTAAATAAAAATAAAATAAAATAATAAAAGTATGTTTAATAAATAGCTATTCTACTGGTTAAGAATATAACTGGTAGCTAGTTGAAAATGTGATATAATTGAGTAATTGGGATCATTCTCAACAAAATTTTTGTCTTTGCATTAAAAGGTTATAATGACATTGCAATGAAGTTAAATAATAAAAATGTGGCCTAGTCGAGTAACTGGGGGACATTCACAATAAAATGTTTGGCTTCACATCAAAAGACTAAGTTAACATTAAAGAAAAATTTTGTGATACCATATAAATTTGTCAATAATATTTTTAGACTTAGAATCATTGTCTATAATATTAAATTTGATTTCTGTGAATATGATATTCAGTCACAAAATGATCAAGAGAAAGTTAGTGAATTTATAATTATAAATAAGAGAGTTATTTAAGCATCAACAAAACTTCTAGGAAAACATCACAAAAGGGTAGTCATTATCAAATTTAAAGAAGTGTTGCCAAAGGTGAAGCCTTTTATGTTGCTTTCTCAAAATTGTCACTAAAGTTTCCTATTTTGGTAAAGATTTTTAGAAATCGTGACGAAGCTATGACCTTTTAGTGATGCTTTTTATATTTGTAGCCAAACATAGCTAAAATGACATCGTCTTAGCAAATTGAAAACCTAAATACCCATAGACATGATGAAATCTTCTTAGTTGCAATAAACTCTCTTCCAGTTTGGTGTCTGAGTTCCCAGTTTAGTCTTTGTCTCTAGTGCCCATCTTCGTCTCTGCTGTGCTTCTTCATCTTAATCATTAGTTTGCATTTTTTTCTTTGTCTCCACATGAAGGCTTTGTTTTCCTAGGTTATTTATTTCCACAATACCTATACATAGTGTTGTTAGAGTTCATCTAGGTGAGTGTAAACCTTAGTTTTCTCTGCATGTGTGCCTATTTTTATTTAATTTTCATCGAGTTATCTTAATTAACATAGCTAGAATGTTGAAAGAAAATTTCCTAATTAAATAAATGAAAAAAATGTGTAATGATGGTGATATAGGGAAGAAGGCAATGTTATATTGAAAATTAGTGGGGAAGTAGGATATTTCTATACATGAAGGATTATCCTAGATCACCAAAGTCATTTCCTCACCGTTTCTTCTTGTTTGTAATGTTTCTATTGTTTATTATAAGTTCAAGTTTAAGATGTTCTCTTTTGTTAATGCTTCTGGTCAGAAATAATGCATTATATTTATATCCATTGATCACAACTACAAAGATAAGTAGTGAACTTTACCTAATTGATTAACATCTTTGTATTTGATTTGATGATACAAGACTTAAAAAATTTATATGGTATATGTTGTATAATTTGATAATTTACTTATATAGGTTGTGACTTATGTTTGGAATAGACAATGTACACAAGAACTGATTATGAGTGTAATAGAAACTTTCTTTTCTTATATGAATAGTCTTTAAACTCAACTTCAACTAGTTATCCTAACTTATTGATGTCTGTTAATAATCTTAGAAGTGTGTCAGATGTGAAAAGAACATTTAAATAAGAATTCTTTTAATCTTAAAGATGTAAGATCCCTTATTAATCAGTGGCATATGCTTTAGGTTTTATTAATCTTTAAGGGTGAGTGGTAAACTTAGAATATGCTTGTGTAAGGGATTTTTGGCTGACTAAAAAATTAAGTTCCCATGATTTTTGCTTCTTCTATGAATGTTTTTTTAATTGTATAAAACTTCATACAGTTTTGTGTTTCCTTATTTAATTGTACACTCTACTTCTATATTTATTATATCTATAACCTTTTTTTTTTTTATTTCCTTTTAAGAATAAAACTGTGAAATGTTGATGTAGTAGATAGTTTTTAATGGCAAAAATAACTTCTGATAGGAGGAAATTGGAAAAATTCTCCCCACTGAAGAAGAAATTGATGCACAATTATTCTGCTTACCAAAGTCTAATTATCCCTTTCTTTCAATGGCCGATCTTGTTCTTTAACGTTCTTAATATCATTCGAGTTTGCTCTCTTTCTTTATTATTTATAGCTCATTTTTATTAAACAACTATTAAATGAACATGTGATTGTATATGTTAAATGTTGTGTAAAGCTTCCTCGAATCTTCAAAAGAATGTTGATGAAAATAAAGGTGGTGGCGATGTCCTAATGATCCATACAGGATTAGGCAAATTGGTAGTTGTGAAACAATCATCGATTTCAAAAACTATATCTATTCGTTGTGATTAAGATAGAGTCATTTAATTAGGTATGCATGTGCTCGAATTTTAGTTTCTTATATCATTTAATTTAGCTTTTTTATGAAGAAATTAAAGTGATTGTTCTACATTGATTGTTCCTTAGATCAAATGCATGATACATCCAGGTCATCTAATTCAATATTTCATACCACATGTGGGAAATCGTTCAATGTATCTTCTACTAGTTTAGTTAAAGCTAAGAAGTTGTTGGAAGACGTTATCCATAAACCAACTACTGAGAGAAGATCTTTGTTTGTTTCAATTGATGCCTTCAAACATGTAAGGAGCCTTCCTAGGAATCCTAAGATAGGGAAATCCTTTACCTTATCTATTGAGTCTCATGTCACATATAATCTAGAAAATAATTATATCTTTTTCTTTTTGATATAATAGGCGTGAACTTCATTATCTTTTCCACTTTATTTTTTTTCTCTAATAATTGTTAAAGTTCTAACTAAAATCTTATATTACTTACCATATATCATTATTTATTGTTTTTTGTAATAATTATATATCATTACATTACAAACTTCATGTTAAAACTATTTGAAAATTTTATGACACCATATAAAATTGACAAATAATATAATTTAAAAGAAAAATATAAATATAAATTTAGGTAATATTAATTAATTTTGATTTTATAGTTTCATAAATTTTAAATGATTTTACTTTATTGTTAGCTAAATTTAATATTAGACTTAGAATCATTGTCAATAATATTAAAATTTTCTTTTATCAATATAATGTTTAGTCACTAAATTATTAAAGTTAATGAATTCATAATTATATATAAGAGTTATTTTATTATTTAAGCATTTGGTGACGATTTCAAAAATCATAGTCAAAGGTTATGCATTTTGCAATGATGACCAAACTTGTCGCCGAAGGGATTAACTCTAAAGAATAAGACTTTTGTGATGATTCATAGAAAGCATCACCAAAGGCTTGCCATTTATCGACAATTTTCAAAATCATCACTAAAGTTTAAGCCATTATAGTGCTATAAATATTTTCAAAAAGTCTTTTCCAAAAGCTTAATTTTAGCTACAATTTTCAATTTATCACCAAAAGAAATAGCTAAAGGGGTACCTTGTTATAGTGCCATGAATTATCGAGTGCAAGATTGTGTATTTTAAACTTTGAATCTTTTCAAATGTGACACTACTAGTCTATATGCCTATGTCTTATTGAGTGTGAGACTACATGCTTGCATCTTTTTTAAGAATAAGACAATATATTTGCTACTTTTTGTCTTGTAGAGTGTGAGACCATTAATATGCAAGTCTGCATCTTGTTGAGCATAATATTGGATAAATGTATCTTTGATAAGTGCTAGATTGTATATTTGTAATCCTATGTCTCATCAAGAACATGTTGTAAGTTTATAACTATACATCATATTGAGCTTGAGAATGCATATATATGACTTTTTAAGATCTAAAAGGTTTTGAGACAGCTTGGGGAGAAATTGGATCATATCCAAATGAGCCCATAAACGGCTAAGGCATCATATCTTAACCCAAAACCTAAGTTTTTTAATGAACTTGATATAGTTCCTTGTATTATTTAAGACAGTGATGTATTATCGAACATTAAAGCCATTGGGTATGCATAAGGACTTAATGTCTCATCTAAGATTCGAGGTTGTATTTGGGAAATTTTTCTTAATTATAGTGATAATTGAGATGGAAGTTGTAAGATTTAAGTAAGTGGTCACTATAGAGAATCTTGTAGAATTCTCTCATTAAACCATTTTCCTAGTAGTAATATAATCGTCATATGATGATATGGTATGGGAAACTTAAATGATTGGCTTAGTGCGAGTGGAAGACTATTAGTTTATCCCCTAAAACCAATCATTTGTTTATAGTTTAGTTATAAAACAATTTAAAGGCATTCTTTATCACAAACTTGTTTAGATGTAAATGATAAAGTCTATGGGATAATTTTACATTGCAAACAAAATTATATTGAGATTATAATTATAAGATTCATATTGCAGTTATGTATTATCCCTGAATTGTTCCTAGTCATTATTCTATTAAGACTAGACATTAATATAATATAAAAAGACTAGTACACATTTTTGTTTTTCTTTATGTGGGAAGTAGTCAATCTCCTAGGCTAAATTATAGAGATACTTAAAAAAAATGTATAGATGCTTGTTAAAGAATAAGTTCACTGAACAGGCCTAATATGAGAAATCCATTCATAACATTACTTGTTTATCTATAGAATTCTCATTGTGATGATTGTATAAATGACCATTTGATTTTAGGTCTCCAAAGTTATCTTGTATAAGAATTGATATGTTTTGATTTTACTTATGACCTATTGAATCATGGGTCGGTTAATCAGTAGTCACTGGATGTAACATGAACTATATGGAGATATTTGTGTGATCATGATAGGACTCATCACTCTAAAGTAATTGGGGAAACGTTTCATTGTTCTCGAATATTATTAATTCAGGAAATCCTTGGACAAGGTAGAATGACTGTAGCACCTCACTCTTATATACCATCGGTATTCGAAAACGTACTATATGAGGGTGGTATGCTAAGACAGTCAGTCAATCATACTCATTGCAAAATTTTCATGCACATCATATGCATAATTTAGAAAACCGATGATCACTTTCAGACTACTTTACTTAGAAGGAACTTCAATCACAAGTTTTATAAACAATAAACATATCTTCAGAATTCCCATAAACATTTAGGCTTATTTCAGTTACAAAATGCTTTTAGTCACAACTGTTATTACAAACTGAATTCTAGTTTACATAGCTCAAAATTCGTATATATAGTTTCAATAGTTGTGGAAAATAAATCTTGAAATAAAAAGGACAAAAGACATATGCAAATGCCAACTGATCCTGACCTCTATCTCTTATTTGATTTCAGTTGCTATATTGCAGTTTGTCTAGCTGAGTATCTCCTTTGAGCCTAAAAAAAGCATTGCAAGTTTGGTGAGTTTTGCGAAATCAGTGAGTGGACTATCCTCAATGGCTCCCTCAAATCACATAACACATCAATTCATATACATTTCATACAATCACATAATTCACATAACTTTACTAATCATCATGTCGAATCAAATACACCTAATATTCATTTAATTCACATTTCCCATTTAGATCAATTCAAACTATTTACTGTGATTAGTTAAAACATACATATCAAATATATATGCAATGCTCATGGGACCCATTTCCAATTTTTATGTTGTTTTGACTGAGTTCCTGGAACAATCTTATATCCAATAAGGATACCAAGCTTATTAATAACTGTTCCGTATCTATTAGAGATACTAGGCTCATTTTACAAAGTGAGCCTTTATCTTTTAATCACATTATGAGCTTTAAGCTCTTTTTTCGTTGGCTACTTTGGTCACAATTGTCTTAATCTGTTTAGGCATTCATGTAGTGAAATGCATCAAATCTCATATATCAATCAGTCACTTATATTCACTTTACACATTCACATCAACATATCATCGAACCTTCACTTTACATATTCACTTTCACATATCATCAGACCTAAATCTGGAATTCGAAACATATTTTAAGAATCACTTGTTTCTTGGTCATTCACATTCAATGAAGTGCTTCCAATATGTTAATATTTATCAAACTTCTTAAACTGTTAATGTCTGGAATTGTCACATTCACATTCACATTCACATCAAAAATAAATCAATATAGAAATTTAAAGTAGAATATTCATTTAATGTTAGACCATTTAGGTCGACTCACAGTACGCTCTAGATTAACATTAGCTTCCATCATCCGAAAACATTTGGATGCTGATGTTTAGTCCGCTGTGTGTGTGTGTGTGTGTATTATAATTTCATGCAATACACACACTGTACAAACATTACTAACTTACAAAATCATATAAACATTCAATTACATACTTATGTTTATGTGTAATGTATAATGCATGTTCAAATTGAATATTCTAGGTATTTATCCTTAATCACATCACTTGATCATTAACAACATCATTTATGTATGTCTAGCTTACAAGTAGGTTCACACTTCAAAGAACTTGGTCATTCTAATATCATAATTCAATAATTCATCATTTCTTTTCTAACATTATAAAATCACAAAATATTCAATTTCGCATTAACCTTTACTTAATACACATTTCTCATCTTTATTGAATCACATCATCATTCATATGAACACCTTCAATCCTATTATACTCATAATTTTCCAGATTTTGGTACTTTGATACCAACAATTCATTGACTATGCTATAACCTTATTTATCACTTCAAACATATCTCACATTTAATCACTTATTCAAGCATTATACTAGGTTCATTTCAAGCTTAATTTAGGCCTAAATGCATCATAAGAAGTACCTAACTATTTTTTGTTTCAAACCACACATAAAAGGAGAACATCTTACATTTAAGTCATTCTAGACCCCAGCCAATTATGACAGAAAATTTTTCTTCTGCCACTCTCCCCGCGATTGTGATAGAAACAATTTCTTCTTTCCACGATCCTGGGATGGAGGCCATGATCGTGGTCTACCCCATTTTTTCCTTCACTTTTTAAGATTTCTCACTCTTTCATACTATGCTCAACACCTCTTATATATACTCTATCTTTTCTCCTTCATTTCCTTTTTATTCTCTTCTCATTTCTATCTCAATATCATTCATAACCATATTATAATTTATGATTGGTCATAACATAAAAATAAAATATTCATATATACACCTTCATCAAATTTCTGCCCACACTTAACTTCATTTTCAACTCTGTCTCTAAACTATCATCTTACTTCTTCTCATTTCAAGACACCACACTTGCCTTTTTCTTTAACTTCCAAGCTCAATCTAGTTTTCTCACAAGACAACTTATAACTCACATTTCTCATATAATCAAAACAGAACATATTTAACTCATTCACTCATTCTCATTTCCACACTTATCCTTTACACCAATTTAGGTTGTATACACATATCTTCTTTTTTCAATTAATGACTCTTATTCGAACACTAATTTGCCATTGTTAATTATCCATAAAACATTTCATGATATATTATTTATCATTTACAAGAAAGTAGAGCATATGCACATATATTTATTCTTCAATGCTCATTACTCATTTATCAACATTTTAAAACACTTTTATACACGATTTACTCTATCACTCATTCCTTAAACTATCATTATTTCTCATCATATAAACAAGAATAAGACATGAATGTTTCCATTTATTCATCCATGTTACACATACAATTTAACCCCATTTACTTAATCATTTAATCCCAAAATAATCATTATATTTGTCTCATTTACAACAATCCATGAAGATTTAGATGCTCCTTACTTGCTTAGCTCCACTCTTCTTCAAAAACCACCACGAAACCCTAGCTCCTTATATCACATGATCACCATATATATATAAGAACAAGATGAAATAAGAGTGGGTTTACCAACTTGAAGAAGAAATAGCAAGGATCTTGAAGCATAAAGTAAAAAATGATGGCAAGGTTCACTTTGGTAAGAATTGAAGGTATCACGGAAATGACGAAGAGGAGAGAAGAAAATCATGAAGAAGAAGAGAAGAAGTAACCATGTTTTAACCAAATGAAAGACAAAAGATGGTCTTTCAAATGAAAAATATTGTGGATGAAGATGTAGCAAGGGAAGTTACACTTGTCACTTGCCACTGCCACATGTCACCACCTTATGATTTCTAATGGGTTCTCTTTAATAACCAATCCATTTGTTTCCAATTTTTAATCCAATTTTCTATGACAATTTTCATTAATTCTTAATGTCTCTTACTAATAATTTTTGATGCCATTTGATACTTATTTCTATTATCATTTATCAATTGTCTTGTCACTTGGCATTCTTAATCCAAAAATTACTAAGAATTTTAGAAATTTCCCAAATTTCACCAACAATTCTAGTTCAACAATATAATATACCAAGTCATCTTTCAAGAAAATTTATTTACTATTCACATCAAAATCATGTTAGAAATCATTTATACCCAAAAAAATGTCAAATGAGTGCATGAACAATCATTATAATGTTTATAAAACAATCAAATTCATATGTGTGTATGCTAATATTATGTATAATTATGAAATGCATTTTTCTAATCTCTCATTGCTATTTCTCATTTATAAAAATCTAGGGTTCTAACCCTTTGTATGGAAACAGGATGTTCAATGACGTTTTGTAAATAATTTACAAATGTCATTAATTGAATCTATAACTAATGGCAGAGAATTAATATTATTGGACTTAAAAGTAGTAGAAATTATATCCATGCTCTATATCTGATGAGAATATTATATTAAGAAAGAATTGAATATACAAAAAATCATGCATAAAAAGGTTAGTTAAAATTACTTTGACATTCTTAAATATTTGGATGATCATGTTGTATCGCTAGATGCCAATCTTGATCTACAATTATAAATAGTTTAATTGAAGAATTTAAGATAAATTAAAAAGAGTTTTAATTTATGTAATTCTAATTATGGATTATAATTATAATTTATAATCATTATCAATATATTTGGGAACCTAATAGATCTCACATAAAGAATGGGTTGAAGATAGAAAAGATATTTTAATCAAGTTGGGTTTGATTGTAATCTTTGAGAAACTTTATGATTAAATATGAGATATTTAATAAATAAGGATCGATGTGAGATATTGCATCTTATTTGGGCATAATTAGTATTTAATTAGAATTATTTGTGATTCTAATTAATGTTTAATTGGAATTAGAATTTAATTTTAATTAAATTACTAAAATGTCCAAAATGTATTATAAATAGGCTTAAGCTCTAATAGAGATGTAACTCCTTGCTTAACCCTCTCTATAAGAGTTACAGAGTTCTCCCAACCCATTTTATAAATACCGTTAGAGGTTGGACATTTATGAGGCTAAGATGGTTAAGATGGGTCAATTTCATAAGTAGTTCGAAGGATATGACAAGAACATGACCAAGCCTCAGAATAAGGTACAAATTTAGATTAATGCTTTATTATGATTTATGTGTTAATCATTTTATAGGATTAAGTTGATATTGGTTTTTGGGAAACTAATTTGCGAAAAAGTTTCGTAATTATTCTGTTATGGTCAGGATTGGATTAAGTACTAGTTTTCCAATAGAGTTTGAATCTTTGAGGACACAAGATTGTTTATGAGTGAGTCTGTGTCTTATAGGTACACAATACTACTCTAAGCATATCTACATCTTATAGGATTGCGAGGTTGCTTCTGAGCAAGTTTATGGGTCTCCTTAGTTGGACTGCTTATGAGCTATTCTACATATCTTTTTATTATGAAAGCACTTATTACAAATCTATATAAATTAAAACAAGTGTTACATTATACATCAATAAAAATAAAGTAAGCAAATACCTATATACTATTTAGTTCACTAACTTTATTTTCGAGAATGAGTTTGATATGATACTTATTGCTATAAAATAAAATAGAAGTCAATAAAATTAACTTTGGTGTTCGTATTTTCTATAAATAATGTCAATTTATGTTGATAAAATCCATAATTTCTTGTTAGGTTAGGCAAGACTTTATAAATATAATTCTTACAACTATAAAATAGGGTCAAAGAATGTCTACAACATAATCATTCAAATGATAAAATTAGTTTTAAAATTAAGTTCTTATTGAGAGATCAATTACTTTTTTTTTGGCACAAACTCTTCTTATATCCGAGAGTGAAATGATTCATTACATGTGGATCTATACCCTTTATTAAGAAGGGCCAAGGTGTTAGTATCCTGGAATAAGGAATGGGTTAAAATACCTACTTGAGGACTAAGTTAAATCATATATGGGACTGGAGGGTATATCATTAAGATTTAGGAAGTTACTTTGCCATAATTGTTCTTGTGTATGACACTTATTTTGTCAATGTTACCATAAAATTCACTTCTGACAAAATGATTCATCTTGAGGTTTTCACAAAGAATTCAAGTGAGTCTATTATCATTTCTATCATCTATACTCATAATAGTTCTTTCTGAAGAACATTCTTATGGGATCAACTCATATCAATAGCAAATGCTTCCTCTCTTCCCTGGCTTATAGTGGGAGATTTCAATGCTTTTCTTAAACTAGAAGCAGATGGTATCAGATCCAATGGTAATCCTGGCCCTAATTTAAGGCGACGTTTATCTAACATTCAAATTTCGGATCTTCCTTTTGGAGGTAACTTCTGTACTTGGTGTAATATGAAAAATGGGGATCACTTTATTAGAAAGAGACTTGATAAGAGTTTGGAAAATCATATATGGTTCACTACCTATCCAAGAAGCTTCTCCTCCCACACAAATTTGAGTCTCTCAAATCATTATGCTAATATGACTCATCTTAGTAGTACAAGTACTCTTTACCCCTTTTGATTCAACAACTTTTTATCTAAAATAATAGAATTTGAGGATTGCATCTTGAAAGATTTAAATGTTAATATCAAAGGTTCCAAGTAGTTCATTTATATCGGTAAGATTTCTATCACTAAATAGGAGATGAAGACCCTATTTCAGAGTAATATAGGAAATACTCATCATCTCCTCAATACTTCTAAAAGTACCCTTAATAGGGTTTAGCTTAAGCTTCAAAATGATCCTACTTGAATTCTTCTATATTACAAAGAGAAAATAGCAATTCAACATTTCTCCAAACCCTTTTATATGACTTCTCACTAATGAGACAAAGATCTAGAGTAGAATGGATGAAATCTGGTGATAGAAACATTGAATTCTTCCATACAGTTGTGGTTTTTAGAAAAACAACAACAAGATCATCTCTTTGTATCTGAATAATAAGAAATTGGATTCATAGTGATTGTTGCTTTAAAGAGCTTTTGAATACTACTTAAATATTGTAAGAGCTTCCACCAATGCTCACTCTTCCCATTTAATTTTGAAGAAAATCAAGCAAGAGTGTATTACTCCTCAAGAATATAAAGCTTTAAGTAGTCCCATTACCACTCAAGAAATTGAAGACTCCAAAATCCCTAAATTCCAATAAGGCTCCTGGTCCTAATAGTTTTAATCATTACTTCTTTGACAAGTCCTATAATCTAAGCAAACATATGGTGAATGATGTTGTCTTGGAATTCTTTAATAAAGGAAGTCTACTATCTAAGATCAACAACGCATTTGTAACCCTTATTCCTTAGAAACATGAGTATTCATATGCATTTGACTTATTTCATGTTGCAATACGATGTATAAGATTATTTTAAGGATTTTGTCTCAGAGGTTGAAAATAGTTCTTTAGAACTACATTGATCTCTCTCAAGGGGCTTACATACCAAGAAGGATCATGAGGGAAAACTTTTTTATTTTTACCCTAAGAGGTAGTAGAAACCTATTATAGAAGAAAAGATCAGAAGAATTATCCTTTAAGATTGATTTAAAGAAAGCCAATGATAGAGTGGATTGGAAGTTTATCATAAACACTTTGCATGTTATATAATTCCCTAAAATATTTATTCAACGGATCTCATAATGCATAACTACTCCTTCCTTTAAAATCTTGGTGAATGGACAGCCTTGGAAATCTTTCGAAAGTTGCAAAGGGATTCGCCAAGGTGCTTCCACTATTTGCTCTTATAATAGAGGTCTTCAATAGTAACCTTAAAAGGGTTTTGAAGAGAACTAAGAATTTTAAATTCCAATATAGGTGAAAGAAGCTACATATTACTAATTTGTGCTTTATTGATGATCTCATTTTATTTCTAAAACTAAGCACACTCTATACTACCACTCATGAAAGCTGTGAGGATTTTCAATAAACTTTCTGATCCAGAAATCAATTTTTTTGGAAATGGTTTCTATTTATTCAAGGCTGCCATTAGAAGAAAACAAATTATGAGTATTATTACTAGCTTTAAAATGCAGTCCCATCCCATACTTTACGTAGGCATTCCCATTTCAACTTCTAAACTATCCTCTAGAAATTTTAGCATTCTATTAGACAAGATAAAAAATAGGATCTTCTCCTATAACTCTAAAACTCTTTCCATTGCTACAAGAGCTTAGTTGTTTAATTTTGTTCTAAACTCTATCAATGTGTTATAGGTTGCCCATAGTGCTTTTCCCAAGAAGGTCATCAAGTCTATTAAGATGATTTGTAACATATTTCTTTGGAATGGTACTAATGTTACTTTTAAAAGGGCTAAGATGTAGTGGAAAGAGGTTTGTCTATCTAAAGATAAAGGAGGGCTTAGAATTATTTCCCTCAAGATAATGAATAATATTATGCTTTCTAAGAGATTATAGAGATTGATGACTGATAAACAAGCTCTTTGGTGTAAATGGATACATGATTTTTAGATAAAGAATAAAAGCATTTGAAGTTTAAACGTTAGTTCATCATTAGCTTCCACTTTGAGAGCAATTCTTAAGACCAAAAATTATTAACTAATGAATTTTTTCTTTTATTGGAAATGGGAGATCAACCAATTTTTTGTTTGATAATTGGCTTTCTAGTAGGCCTTTACACTACTTAAAAGAATTGAAAATCCTCAAGCCTATTATTAATCATAATTTGATAATCATTGAATATTTGGTTAATAAAACAAACTTTCAGAAAAAAATTCCATTCCAAGCTCCCTTAATACAGAAATTAATCAAACTTGCTTAAGTAAAGGAGAGGATAGTATTGTATAGAAGCATACCAAGAATGGTAAATTCACTAACCAAGTATGTAGGAAGGCTTTTCAGGGTCAATCAAGAAGGATAGCTTGGACTTAGATTGTATGGTTTAAACATCTACATCCTCAAGCCTCCTTCATTTTATGGTTAGTTATGAAAGACAAATTGCAAACTATTGATAAGTTAAATTATCTTATCATTGCTCATAAATGCACTTTTTGTCTGAGAGTTGAGGAAAGTAGTGATCATCTTTTCATCCAACGTGAGTTTATCTTTACCATTTGGAAATCTTTGCTACATAAGTGTTACATTATACATGCTCTAGGTGATTGGAATTACACCAAAGTTTGGTGTATTACAATTAAACATCCTAACAACACAATGAAGTGGGTTTTTCCCTAGTTTTTCCCTTTCTTAGAAAGCCATTTAGGATGAGAGGAACACCCATATTTTTTCAGATAAAAGTCAAACAGCAAAGCAATTAAACAAGAGGATTCTTATGCAAAATTGAGGCTACATTAGTTTATTCCAATTCAAATGCCAAAACAATGATTATTTTATTACAATTTGTAATTTGTAATTTGTAGCTATCCTTACCTTTTAAGGTTGACCTTGGGCTCTTTTCTTAGGATCTGTCTTTATTGTAAATTCTTGTACAAGTCTTTCTACATTTTGATTACCTTAAATGGATAAATTCATTACCTTTTTTAAAAAAAATCATTTATGATGGTTATTATGTTGCATACGATATATGTTCTGTTTAACTGGAAGAGTTGATTGAGATATGCAAATCTCATTGATTCCTCTTGTTGTTTTCAGCATAACTTAGAATGTTTACTATGTTTATGTTTATTAGAAGATAATGGCACTTCATCAAGGTTGAACAATTGACTTTCAGTGAAGGGTAAATTATTGGTACTTTAGAGTAGTAATAAATGTTCTTTTATTTCATTCTATTTGTTTAGTTTCAGCGCATCATAATTTCGATAAATGCACACCTCATTTGTCAACAATTAGCCACTTTTTTGTATCCTACAATTGTTTGCTTTGTTTTAATAACTTTGAAACCAAATTTGAGTCTAACATCTAAATTGTTTTATCAACATAGGTAAATTACTGTTTATGCAGACTGATAGCTTTCTGGATGTACCAATTCTATAAAGTGTAGAATTCTTTTCATTTTTGGTACCCTATTATCATTTTAAAAAATCCATTTATCTATATCTTAAGAGAGAGAAAAAAATTTGTTAGACTATTTTCCTAATTTAAGAGACAACAATTACCATAGTTTCATAAAGAAAGGCCTAGAACAATCCATTTAAAGAATGAGTGAATGAATAAAAACGTTGAAGAAGTAGATCTAGTCTTATAACTAATCTCTGTTATGGCTAGTGAGGACCATTGTTCCGTTAACATTAATAAAGAAAATGAATGTCTTATTGACAAACTTGGTTAGACAAATAATTCAAAGAACATGAATCACTTTTTTAAAAAATTCATAGAACAAAAAATGGTGAAACCCTATTCGCTGCAAAATAATTCCAACATATATGTGTTAGCTCAAGGTTTATATTTAATGATTTTGATAATAACTATACAATATTTCAATTTTCAAATTCGATTTATTTCCTTATATAGGCAATGATATAATTCTTAAAAGGAAATAAAATCATAGGACAATTGTTTCTTTTCTTGTAGGAACCTTCTTTATGAACTTACCTAATTAGAAATGGTTTCATAACATCTGGAAGGATCTTACTAATTTGAATAATTTATTAGCTCTAAATGTTTTGACATAACTTTTATCTTAACGTCTGAATATCGAAGATTTCAGCAAAGATGATATCAAAGATTTGTTAGATACAAAGTCAACTTATAACAGAAATGAAGCAATGACTAGTTGGAGAAAATGCCTTCTTAAGGAAGAGCCACTACATTTACTAAAGAAAAAATTTCTAAATACATCAGCAGTATCAATATTCTTAAAAGTTATATCAAACTCCTTGTGCTTTAGAAAGTGAAAACACTATATTGAGAGAGAGATTGTTATTTTTTGAGAGCTTATATTAAGCTTACTTTATACTTATTTTTGAGAGCTCGTGGAGGCTTGTTAAACACTTCGAGTGTGAAAGGTTGGAGAACCTTGAAAAGTATGTACTTGTGAACTTGGAGAGGCGTATAAAAGCTAATAGTTGGATTCTTATAGAGGAATACTCAAGTTGGATACTTGGGGACTAGATGTAGGCTTCATTATTAACCAAATTCCTATAAATTGATTGTGTCATTTGTTCTTTCTTCCTAACTTTTAAATTTCCAAATTATAAGTTTGTATTTTGAAAGGCTCCTTCGGTTTCACAATAGACTCCTTTTGTGTTTATGTCGTAAGAGGTTCCTTTCATTTTTGAAACAAATAATAGGCCCTTTTAATTTTGACCATTAATAAGTTCTTATCAATTAACAAGCTCCTTTCCTTTTAACCGCTAGTAGGCTTCTTTTGATTAATAGGATCTTTTCATTTTTAATGTTAACAGGATCTTTTTGAAAGTTGATAGGACCGTTGTACCTATAGAATTATTTTGCTGAGCAGGATATTATCAATTTGAAAGTGCCTTGTAATTTTTTTTATGCCCAATTCACCCCCTTCTTGTGTGTTTTTGCTTTATCATTTGGTATCGGAGGGAGGTTTCACATTTATTGTGTTTCAAAACACATGATAGATCATGGAAAACAATTTGCGATGCCTTGAAGAACAATTTGTTCGAAAGCCTCATTATTTCAATGGAAACAACTATTCTTATTGGAAAGAGAGAATGACCATTTATCTTCATTCTATAGATATCAAAATCTGGCAAGCTATTAAAGTTGAAGCCATACTTGCTGCCACTGATAATGTAGAATTGTGGACTAAAGATAATAGAAGAAACACATAGCTGAATGCCAAAGCAAGATATTACTTGATCTGTGCATTATCTCCTGAATAGTATGAAAAGATATCTTACTATTATACAACAAAGGAAATGTGGGACAAACTCTAAGTTGCTTTTGAAGGAACAAATGAAGTAAGGAAACATAGAATACATCTTTTAGTGCATTAATATGAAACTATTTGGATGAAATAGGGAGAAACTATAGACAAATTCTTTAGACATTTCAATAACATCATTATAGCATTAAAGAACTTGGGAAAGCATATCCAAATGATGAACTTGTAGCAAATATTCTAAGGTTAATGCCAAAAGAATGAAGACCTAAGGTGATAGCTCTAGAAACTATAAGAATTGGCCATACAACAAATTTTTTTGCTAAATCCAGCAGTAGCCATAGCTAAAACAATAGGAACAGATAAATAGTAAAAATTATAGTAATTCTTATTCATCTTTTCTTATATAATTACAATGTAGAAATGGTTATATTTTTCATTCTTGTAACTTTCCAAAAATGAAGAAATTATCTCAGATGTTGATTGGAAACTAAAATGTTAAATTACTAATCTTAAACTACCTAGAAAAATTTGAGTACCTAATATGGGATAATATATTATGTAAATATGCTTCAGAACACATACAAGAGAACATCAATAGATAGTTGATAACAGTTGTTCAAAACACATGATAGGAGAAATATCACATTTCAACTATATTGAAAGGAAAGACGGAGGTAATGTTGTCTTTTCTCATAAAAATAAGGAAAAAGTCACTAGAATTGGTAAAATTGGTGACTCTAACTCTGCTTCTACTGATATTTTTCTTTTTATTGATGGATTGAAACATAACTTATTAAGTGTACGTCAATTATATGATAAGGGTTATAGAATTAGTTTCTATGAATCCCATTATGAAATTATTGATAATTTTAATGACAATATTGTATTTGTTGGTACTAGAAATCATAATATATATTGTGTTCAATTTGAAGACATGTCTTCATAAAATGTTAAAAGTTTTATTTCTCTACAAAAGGATTAATTTATTTGGCATACAAGATTGGGACTTGCTAGCATGAGCATTTGATCAAAATTATCCAAAAATGAGTTAGTAAGAGGAATACTGAACTTAAAGTTTGAGAGTAATCAAGTTTGCAAAGTTTGTTTAAAAGGAAAACAAATTAGAAGCTATTTTCCTTCTAAAAATGTTGTTTTTACTTACCAACCACTTGAACTTGTACATATGGATTTGTTTGGTCCTACTAGGACTCAAAACTTCAGTTGTAAGCACTATGATTTTTTTATAGTAAATGATTATTTTATATTTACATGGGTTTATTTTCTATTAAATAAGGATGATAAATTTAAAGTTCTTGAGAAGTTTTGTAGAAAAATTCAAATTAAAAAAGGGTACTACATTATTTTTCTTTGGAGTGACCATATATGAGAATTCTAAATGAAATTGGGATAACTCAAAAATTTTCACGCTTAGCAAAATGAAGATGTTAGGAGAAAGAACAAGACCCTTATTGTTATGGCTAAGACAATGTTATGTAAAAGTAGTCTACCTCATAGATGCTGGCCAGAAGCTGTATATATTGCATGTCACATACTTAGCAAGTTTCTTATATACCTATTATCAAAAAGACCCCTTATAAGTTGTGGAAAAGAAGAAAATCTAATATTGCTTAGTTTCAAGCATTTCACTGCAAGTAATTCATATTAAATAATGGAAAGGATAATCTTAGAAAATTTGATGCGAGATCAGATGAAGCTATTTTCTGGGTTACGGTACTACCAACAAAGGCTTCAGAGTTTACAATAAAAGAACACAAAGGATAGAAGAATAAATATATGTGGTATTTGACAAAGCACTACCCTCCAAAACAGTAGCTGATTCAGATGATGAAGAGCATCCTTCGGTTTCTAAAACTACATGGTAGCTTAAACTACACCTATAGTATCTTCAAAATTACAAGATTAGAAAGGTCCTTTTGAGGCCTGGATGGAATAGGCGCCTTCATCTCAGTAGAAGCCTATGCCATAAAGACTACCAAGCAAATAGAGAGGTCAAGATACATTGTTATATTCTTTAGGACACCCTTCTGAAAGTATAAGAACTAGACCTTTCTTCCTAAATAGTTATGTTGCCCTCGTCTCTCAATTAGAACCAAATACTATTGAAAAGACTCTTAATGATGAAAATTGGGTTTCAACTATGAAAGACAAACTAAATTAATTTGAAAAAAACAAAGTACGGAATCTAGTACCTCATTAGCTAAACAAGTCAATCATTAGAACTCGCTAGGTATTTCAAAACAAACTTGAAGAAAATGGTAAGTTGGTAAGAAACAAAGCTAGACTTATAGCTCATGGTTATATTCAATAGAAAGTTATTGATTTTGATGAAACTTATGCGTTTATTGCTAGAT
Organism: Erythroxylum rotundifolium; assembly: GCA_027563915.1. Taxonomy (NCBI): domain Eukaryota; kingdom Viridiplantae; phylum Streptophyta; class Magnoliopsida; order Malpighiales; family Erythroxylaceae; genus Erythroxylum; species Erythroxylum rotundifolium. The sequence continues at coordinate 26,263,952 of JAOSBO010000210.1, forward strand.
TAGAATTGGTTAGAATTTTACTTGATTTTGCATGCATTAGAAACTTTAAATTATTCCAAATGGATATTAAGTTCCTACTTAAATGGATATATTAACAAAGAAGTATTTATTAAGTAACCTCTAAGTTTTGAAGTAAAAACCATCTTAATTACGTGAGGAAGTTGACCGAAGCCTTGTATGATCTAAAGTAGGCTCCTTGAGCATGATATGAGAAGCTAACCTTTTGCTTAAGAATAACTCTGAAAGAGAAAAGGTAGATAAATGTAACATCCCATCCCCATATTAAGGGTTAGAACCCAGATTTCAATAATGGAGAGAATAGAGAGATAGAAAAGTTTGCATTTCATGCCCAGCAGTGTGTCAGCATACATGCATGTGAATTTGAATCTTTGCACATACAAAAATAAGTGTACATGCATTCATTGACAACTTTCGGATATGATTTTTTTAAATGTGATTTTTTATTGGAAATGAGAAGTAGACAGAGTAGAAAAAGTGATATTGGTATGAGTTGCGATAAGGAAAGATTTGGAAACAAAAGCGGTGGTTGATCTGGAAAATGTGCACTGAGTATGTTTCGGTCTGTTAGCCATAACTTTTTCTCTAGTTATCCAAATGAGACAATTCTTTTTTGGATTAAACTAAAAACATATGTCTACATTTCTTATGAAGACATCAAATTTAAATTCTATCTTTAAGAATCTCAAAATTTGTCATGAAACTGAGAATTGGGTATAGTAAATGAATGTAAAAATTTGTGTTCTAAATTCGAGGGCAATTCTGGATTTGTTGTAGGCTAAATTATAGAAAGGGTCTTCTAAAAAATTGTAGATCTTTCTTTTATCTTTCCAACGATATATAGTATGAGAATTTTGGACATTGGAGCTGAAAGTTATGGTCCTTATAAGGGAAGATGTTCAAGAGTGAAGTTGTATTTTCTATGTTTTTGCTTCTTCTGTGATGACGTTATCTTCTTCTATGTTTTCCTTCTTCTAACTTTTTGCTCCTTCTGTGATGACGTCATCTTTTTTTATGTTTTGCTTCTTCTACTTTTCACCTGACCTATCTTCTGTTCCACTTTCGACCCTTCAGCTTATAAAATCTGTTGTTATGGTCTTCATAAAAGTTGTAGATCTTGAAGTCCTCTTTCGATCCATGTAAAGAACACCTTAGTCAAATATTTCTAGAGAAAGTTATGACTGTTTCCCTGAAACAGGCTCAGTATGACTGAGGACAAAAACATGATTGATTCTTTTAGCCATAACTTCTTCTCTAGAAACTCAAATGACTTGATTCTTGAACCATTGGACTCATAAGACATTAATCTACATCTGTAACGAAATCCATGGTCATCTGAAATTAAGTGAGAAAGATTGAGTTAAAAACGCGGGATGGGTACAGTGTGAGTGTTCTTAAATACTATGAACTGGTGTTATTCCGCTAAACATACTTCAGTATTTTGATGATTTCTGGATCAGTAGAGCTCTGAATGAGATGATTTCTGATTTTTGGTAAACTAGAGACATGGACCTACAAATGGTATGAAGAAATTGGAATCTAATTCGGTTCCTAAGATGCTTAAATTTCGGATAGAAGTTGTGCATAGTATATTGATTTGGACAAGAGCAGTCCAAAAATGTTTGAAGTATATGTTTCGAATCACTAAACCAAATTTAATGATTTTT
>JAOSBO010000210.1:26270333-26296879 GCA_027563915.1 Erythroxylum rotundifolium
TAACTAAATTGATATGATTAATAAAATACTATATAATTATTATTTTTACTAATATGATTTCATAATATTTTTTCAATATATCTTTCTTTGTTTATATTTGACTTATAGTAATTGATTATCAATTTTTATAATTTTCTATCAAATTAGGAGGTATTGTATTATGTATAAATAAATTTTAATTTTGGACATTAAATAAAACCTATAAATTTTGATAATGTTATAACATATATAAAAGAGATTAATTATGTATATAATAACTATACATTATAAAAAAATTTAAACACTTAATTATAATTAAAATTTAAATAAGTCAATATATTCTAAATCCTATTATTTTGACAGTAAATCTTAATTTGTTATATAAATTCTAATAAAACATTAATCAAATTTGATGGCAAATCATGTTTATCCTGTATATTTTCTTTCTCTTCATTATATTCCCTCTAATTCTTCATTCTTCTTCTTTGTTAACTTTGGATTCCCTTATCTACTAATTTTGTGAATATTGTACTTTTTTGCTCTAATTTATCTTAATAGTTATCCCAGTTACTTAGCTTTAATTTGTTATCTTTTTCTATGATATATGATTGATTTTTTTTTGTATGCTCCTGTGGCTTCTTCCCATATCCTTCATACTTGTTCCTTATTTCTTTTCGTAGCCCTTCTCTTTGATGTTGTCTCAGTCTTCTAGGTAGGACTTATCCTACCTAAAGTATTTCATTTTTTGGAGAGGTTTTTCAAATCTGTAACTATTGCAATTAGACTCTAACTAAGGTCTTTTAAACATGTTTGAATCTTTTTCTCCCTCTGTCTAATGGCCTAAAATTCCTTCACTCTCTAAATAGGCTCTCTAATACCTCTCCTTCTATAAACACTTCAAACCTCATCCTCGTCGTTCTACCTTTTTAAGCCGGCTTCTCTCTAACTTGGCTTGCCCTGATACCTTTAAAAATTCCTTGTTGTATGATAGACTTTGTTACATCTCACCCTTAATCTTAGATTATAGCATTATAGTCCCAGCTCTATTAAAAGCCTTAAAAGAGGAAGCTTCTAAATGGGTAGCCTTTTTTATTTTTAGATAAAAGAAAAATCTTCCTAACTGTGAATACTTGGGCTCGAAATTTTTAGAGAAATATGGGGCACTAGGCATACACATCAATGTAGAGAACCTTTTCATTTTTGAGTGTGAATATGAAGCCAATAAAAGAGGTATGCTTAAGGTTAGATTGTGATATATTAACATTATACCTTTTTCCTTCAGAAAAACGAAAAATTTGTATACTAATAGAGAAATTGTGGATGAAACATGTCTTTATTAGGATCAATATACATAAATTCTTCTAGAATATTAGTCAATTATATGACTAAGTTACTTAACAAGGTATATAGGTAAATTGTTATATATATACTCAAAGCTACAATTGCCATAAAGAGAATTGGCTATATAAGAATGTTTGAAGATAGAAATGAGCTAAGATTTACCTAATACAATGTCTATCATGATATTAACTAAGGAAGATAGGATGATTAAAGATGTTTAGACTATTACATATCATTAGAAATCGTAATAAGGAAGAGATTGAGTCTAACTAATAAGTTATTTGTACAAGGAGAATATTATAAATTAATGGGGGTTAGAATCTTTTATAAGAAAGTTATAATAGAAAAGTGCACCTTAAATTCCATATGCAAGGTGAAGTCCCTTATTGCTTCTTACACTAAATTTAATAACACTCAAAGCAATGAGAGTCTTAAGAATAATTCAGTAAGGTAACATATAGATGTTATCCCTTATGATCTAGTTAGCTCTTTTAAAGCAATTTTTGTAGGAAGTGAAAGGGAAGGAAGTCAGGTTAGGCAAAACTCATCAGAAACCAAAAAGCATTCTTTAGTGAAAAATAGTCATTATCATTTGAAAGAACAAAGGACGCAAACATACCAATATTAATGAATAACAACATTAGTGAATTAGTTAAAGTGGTTTAACAGGAATTCACAATTGTGGCAAGGAGGAGATCATACAGGAAAGCTAAGGCGAAAGGCTTATTAACCTCTCAAACTTCCTTTTGATGGATATCCGAACTTAAGATACAAGAAGGTTAATATCCTTAAAAATATGTTAATTATGATTATCTTTTATCAATAAATCCTATGCTAATATGTCTACTTGAGATAAAGTTAAAATTTGGTTAATATAAGGAGTATTTTTTTAGGTTAGCATTTGAATATTATAACAAGTCATTTATACACGTTCAATGGAAGAATAGTAACTAATTATGATCCTGATAAAATCAAAATTGTTCAATATAGAGCTTCTGATCAATTAATATAATTGTCATTACCTTATTTTGATTTTGTTAACTTTACTTTTACGTATAATACTAATTTGATTTTTCAAATAATCTTATTATGAAATGATCTTAAAGTTATTCATACCACTATTAATGCTTCCTGGATCATCATTGGAGATTTTAATAACACCATACTACATTAGAATGTGATGGAAATATTAAATTGAAATTTTTTTTTAATGATGTTTAGATTATGTGCAAGTTATATTGAAGTCATCAATTTGAGATTTGAGGGTAAGTTTTTTACTTGAAATAAACAAAAAAGTGATCTTTAGTTCATAGAAAAAATGATATAAGACCTTTATTAATCACTTATGGTTTCTTAAATTCCTTGATGGTAAATACATATTCAACAACAATATAATCTCAGACCATTATCCTATATAAATATATAACTTAATATAGAAATTTTAAAGAAAAGTCCCATTTAGATTTAACAATTTTCAATATAGGCTGGAGGGTTATAAGGAGAGAGTTTTCAAAGGTATGCTTCACAATTTCTAAGGTTAAGAATCTTATAAATTCTTAAGGAAACTAAAAATGATGAAGGATGAACTTAAGAGCCTTAATGAAAAGAGTTATAACAAAATTCTTCAAACTATTAAGGTAACCAAAAGACTTATAATCAATAAACAAAATGAGTGTTATCAATTTCCAAAGAACCTTCTTAAATAAACTTAATAAACATAAGAATTATCCAACTACATTCAAGCTTTAGAAGTGTATAATTTACTTTTGAAGAAAAAGTTAAGAATTCAATAGTTTTAAGAGGTAGATAGGAACTATAGTTACTTCACTATCCTTTTGAGGAGAAACACTAATAATGCCTTTTAATTATTTTCAAAATAGTTTTGGAACTAATACTAACAACTATTTATCTATGTAAGTTATAAACTCTTTCATTTCTTAGCAGATTATAAAAAAGGTACTAAAATCCTTTATAGGACTTTTAGTTTTTCAAAAATTAAGAAAATTCTTTTTAGCCTTCATCATAACAAGTCCCTATAACCTAATAGATTAAGCACCTTTTTCATTCATGATTTATAGAGCCTAATAAAAACTCAAATCACTAATGAAATAATGGAATTTTTTAGCAGTGAAAAATGTTGAAGGAGTTAAGTAAGACTAACATATGATCATACGAAATATCCCTAATCCATCAAAATTGAAGGATTATAGGCCTATCTTTTATTGCAACAAAATGTACAAGATTATCTCTAAGCTTTTAGCTTCCAAGCTAAAGATGGTATTAGGCTTAATCATCTATTATAGAAAACATCTTATTGACTCAAGAATTGTTCAAAAGTTGCATCAAGAAGCATTATTCAAGAGTTGTACTATAAAGATTAGTTTAACAAAGAATTTAATTATACTAATTAGAGGTTTGTACTACAATCATTGAAAGTATTTGTTTTTTCCTCTTATTCAGTAAATAGATTAATTATTGCATCTCGACCACATCATATAGTAAACTGACTAATAGTGAACCCCACTCACTTGATCAAATCTCTTTTCTCTTCACTTATTTACACTATGTATTAACGTGTTCATAAGGCTAATCAATCATAACATAAATCTTAATGAAAAGTTCAAGTTCCATATTAAATGCAAAAAGTTAATAGTCTTCAACCTTTCATTTTTTGATGACCAACTTCTAATTTATAGTGAAAACACAAATTCAATGATTATATGAACGAATTACTTTCATATATTTAACAATCTCTCAAGACCTTTCTTTAAAAAGAGCAATGTTATTAAAATTTTCTATTTCTGAGCCAACCACTTAGTAAGTTGGGTCCTAACATGATATGTCTTCATATCAAAAGAACCTCCTTTCTCCTTCTTCAGAATACCAGTCAATACCAAGTGACCATAGTTTAGAGATTGCTAGCCATTATTCAATAACATTAAAAAAAGGATTGTCATTGGACAAATTGATGCCTTTCCTCTGTATGTAAGGTTTAACTAATTATTCAATAATCCATAATCTAAATATTTAATTACACTCTTTTATAATCTTTCTAATGAATTTAATTAAGGTAGTAGTGATTGATGGTTTGGTTGTGTGTAAGTTTAATTATTAATCCTCAATAACCTACAAATGCATGGTTTGGTAGCGTAGAACCAAAGGTGTTGATCCCACAAGGAGAGAACTAATCTAATCCTAAAATCTAGGGCCTGAAACAAATAAAAAAAATTCAAGATGCAACGAAACTAATTTGAGAATTTAATTCCATCAATCAAATTAAGAATCAAACATGAAAATACTGATTACTAAGCAATTGCAACACACACAAGAATCAACTAAAAGAAATTACCAGTTGGGAGAAAGGGAATTTTACCTATCCTTAATGCTAACCTAACTAATTATGAATTATCAGATTATTGTTTCTAGACTATCTTAGGGTTGATTACTCTATGTCTCAAGCTATAACCATTAAACCTAAATCATAAACCCTAATTATTTTATGGAAGTTGCAATCTCTAAATTCATAACCTATCCAAACCCTAATTAGTTATGAATTTCTCTAATAAACTATCAGAAATCTATACAAGATCTCCCTTTGCACAAATTATCGATCTGATTTAATTTTGGTTTCTATTAAATCACCTAACTCTCGTTAGTTCAATTTAATCAATTTTCATTCAATTTACCCTCTCAGTTTATTACACATAATGAAACCATAACAATATCCAAAAAACACATAAACAACTAGATTCTCATCAAATTCAAGAATAAAATTCCGAAGGTGAGCTTAAATCATCCTTGACATTCTAGACCCTCTCATCAATTGTTCAATCCAATTTTATACAATAATAAAATTGAAAATAAAAGCAAATATAATCTAAAATGGATGATATGAGGTAGCGACATCAGGAAACTCCTGATCTAGGAAGTAGTTAGAGTCAGCTTCTTATCCTCTTCTCTCTTCCTTGTTCTCTTCCTCTATCTCTCAATGATTTCTCTCTAAGGTTTCTCAAGGTGGTTGACTCAAAACCTCAAGCTCCCTTTCTACCTCTTTCGTTGTTCTTTAAATATCCTCTTATGTTTTGGGCAACACTAGGTTTTTTTGGGGGGTCCGAAAGGTCCAAAAAATCTCTTGAAACATGATGTTCTTGAGTGTTTGTGTGTTTGCCTAATGCAAGCCACAAAGGGCCACGATCATGGTTCATTCCTTAGGTTTCTGTATCTATCTTGGCATGTAGGACACCATCGTGGGCCAACTCTGGTGCTTCTGTCATGATCGTGGCCTAAATGTCTTCGCAACTCTTGCGTTCAATGTTGACCTTAAAACACTAGCAAACACATCAAAATGCCTCAAAAACATAATTTTTAAGCTTAAAGACTTGTAATAACTCGTAAAACACTTAAAGCATAAATAATTAACTAACTAACACAATTATAATCTAAACAAATACTAAATGATTGAATTAACAACTAAACACATGTCAAACTATGCCCTAAAACACGATGCAATTTATGCTTATCGACATCCCTATACTTAAATGTTTGCTTGTCCTCAAGCAAACAAAGAAACAACAATGTAAGATCATAAGGTACACAATGTAGTAATGAGACAATGACTTCAACTTTATGAAATAAATTTGACTTTAAACACAATCATTAAAGTTATTCCAAATGGTTAACATGAAAAATCCATATCTAGGAGCTTTGGACTAAATATACATATTAATCAAGACTTAAATGTCAAGTTTGTTCACCCTTTTCAATTGGACACACACATTAATAATTATTCGGTCCTTCAAACTTTGTAAATAATATTAAGTACATTATATTGAAAAGTCAAGCTATTTATAAGTGCAGTAGGTTTAATTAGAAAGATTTTTTATCTAATTTTTATGAATATGTACTAGTCTTTTACGTGGAGGCAAACATTGGTGATGAATGTCAATCAAGTTACTTAACTAAGTCATATTTTTATTAAGTTTCTTGGTTGGAATGTCATTATAGCCTTTTGACGTGGAGACACGCAATTATGATGAGTGTCGGTCTAGTTACTCTATTCTAGCCAGGTTTTTAATGTCTTCTTCCTCTTTGGACTCTTCCCTCGTCGAGTCCTCTTCTGCCTATTGAGGTGATGTTGTGCTTGAACTTAACTAACTAGCCTTGATCTTTATATGAGTCTTTTGACTGATGTCCCAGAGTTTCATTTTATGGGGCCCTAGGATTTTAGCACGCAACAATTGACGGTGATTTAAAAATCAGGGAGGTAGAAGGTTAGGCCACTACGATCCTTACCATAGTACTCAGCAATGGTGGAAACCAAGTACCCCATACCTAAATTATTGCTCCTCTTATGTAGAGTCATAAAAAATAGCATTCAGCACATGTGTGGAGGTACATATCGGGATGTTGTTATCTATGCGCCACAACAGGAAAAGTTTCTTTATTGAGTACTTCCTGGGATTTGATTTAACAAAACCATTTGACATATGAATTTTTGCAATAACAAGTGCTTACGGGTTTGCATAATGTTTTTCTAAACATTTTTAGTGTCAAATCACTCAAATCTAGTGACCGCATTCCAATAGCGAGAAGTGCAAAAATCATCATGCTGATCATTAATGGAAGAATCAGGGAACCCATAAATATCACACATAGTTTCAACTTTAGCTCATAAGTTACTCCCCAAAACCTAAACCACATTTCCTTAGGGATACTATGTTCAAAATGAAGGGAAGGGAAGAATTTGAGAGTGAACCCCTGGTAGACAGGATATTGGAAGTGTATAAACTTGGCCCTCTAAATTCTTTCTACTAAATTCTCTACTCTATCTCGCAGTTCTAGCCTATCTAGCATATAAAAATCAAAATATTTCATAACTGCTATTTGTTTATCATTAAGGGATTGGAAATGAATACCTTCCTCCTTTGTGTAGATTGGGAAGTAAGTTCTAAAATTTGCCACCTTATTCCTTCGCGCTCAGCCCAAGACTTGATTTCATCCTGATGATCGGTTACACTTCATTAATTGCTTGATGCGTGACATATTGGACTGCAAGTTGGTAGAAGTTGGAATAAAGTGGAAATTTGGAAGTTGGTTAGAGAGAAGTGAAAGTGTTTGGAGGTTCTAAACTTATAGAGATAAAGTTAAAATGAAAGTGAGTGAAAAATGAAGTATGATATGAATATATAGGTGAAGGAAGGGTAAAATGGTAAAAATTTTACCTGAAAATCACGTGGACAATTTTACCTTATCACAGGCCATGTTTTACCAATTTTTTATTTTTTTCTTCTTTTGTACTTTTACATATTCCTGAGATCACTTCCTAACTCTTTATATCTCTTTCACCTATTTTTTACTTACTTCCTGGATCATCTAACTCATGTCGATGTCTTATGCCTTCCAGACCTTATTTGAAAATGAAATAACCTAACTATGAAATTCAAACAATCTAAACGACCAAGGAAATAACATGGAATTAACAATCTATAGGTTTCCTCTTATGCAGCACTTCTTTTAATGTCCGTAGCTGAACTCTCTTCTTTTGCTCAAAGTTGTTCAAATGAATAGTGTAATTGTAGCGCAGTCATCGATCTTACCATTTACACATAAACTACCATGCCCCAAATTACACCTTCCTTCTGCTTCACCTTCCTTCACTTTCTCCTCGTGATCATTTCTTTCTAAATGCATTCCTAGGATCCTCAATATCTTCCCATTGTCCTCGAGTTTAGTTTATTTGATGTTAGCTATAAGTAGCAGAGAACTGTTGTCATTCTTCGAGATGTTAAAGGTTATTTGGTGCTTTTTGACCTTAAAGTTCGTTCACCCCAATCAACGTCAATTATTGAGTGAGAAGTAGCCAAGAATGGTCATCCAAGGACTATAGGGGTTTCCACATCTTCTTTAATATCCAAACAAAGAAGTCTATGGGGAAGGTAAAAATATCAATCTGTACTTGCACATTCTTAATAATACCCTTTAGGTGATGAATTGCTCTATCCACCTTCTTCACTGGCATCGTAGTGGGTTATAACTCTTCTAACCCCAATTTTTGACTAAAGGTATAGGGCATTATATTAATACTTGCTCCCAAATCAGGTTCAGCCAGGAAGTCTGTCTCCTTCAATGGACAAGATTCAAAGGGCTTGACTGCACTTAACTAGGGCGAGTCCAAGGGTTCCCATCGTGACACTTCCTTGAAGAAAGCCGTACTCCCATCGGCTTTCAAGTAAATTCCCTGTTTATTTTAACTCATATTGATACTATAAGGAATATAAAAATCCCCTGGGTCCTCATTCTTATGTGCTATATTAGGGCTTCTTCTGCTATATGCTCTTTAACCTTCTTCTTAATTGATTCCCTTAGTGTGAACCTCATTTGTAGATGTTTTGTTATGTCCTCAATATTGTTTAATTTAGCCTCTTTATAATTCCTCCTCACCTTGCTTGAACGCGACTTCAGATGAGCTAGGATAAGGTATGGAAATTCAGGTCGAGGTTCCTTGATTGGCTTACATCTTTTTCCATATGTTTAAGTTTATTTTCCTAGGTTTAAGTAAAGGTAGTGATTTGTTCCTTTGGGTTAGATTTGGTATTTCTTGGAAGGGTTCTTGTATTTTGAGTTGAAATTTCCTCTACTATTTGACCTACTTAGACCTCGAGATTGTGTATTAAAGAGGAATGGTTCTTAGTGACTTGCTCGAAATTGCTTTCAATCCCCTTATATGCATTATCCATGACTCCAATCCTATCTAAAATACTATCCAACTTAGATTCGATTAAGCTCAGTTTATCTTGATGAAAACTTAGTTGTCTTTAGGTTTTGAATTGTCCTCCAGCATTGTTCGGTCAAGAGAAGTTAGGGTGATTCTTCAACCCAGGGTTGTATATGATGGAGTAGGGATTGTCTCCCCCTCCTCATCCATATTGAGCTCTTATATAATTCACTTGCTTCGGATCGTTATCCTTCATTAAGAAGTAGTCCACCATGTCATAGTCCATCTATCCACAGAGCTCACACTTTAGTTACATGACTTTTACCTAAGCTGAGGATGAAACCTTCATGTTATTGGCCTCTCAAGTTAAGTTGTCAATTTTTGCTTGCATCTCTATCATTTGATCAATAACTATAACTTCTTTTTGTTCTCAGAAGGTAGTGGGTTGTCTACTCCACTCATTCATCCATAGTCAGCTATTACTCGCCATCTCCTCTATCAACTCTTTTGCTTTATCTACCATCTTTCTTATCAGTGATCCCCCTAAAGCTGCATTAATCATGCCTCTCATATGGGGGGTTACCCCATTATAGAATGTTTGCAACAAGAACTCCTTAGGTAAGTTATAGTGTGGGAGTTTTCATTGTAAGTCCTTATATCGTTTCCACACTTTATAGATCAATTCCCATCACTTTACTAGAAGTTGGTAATCTCCTTGATAATCTTTGTGATCATAGTAAAGTGAAAATACTTGTCTAAAAAGGCACAAACTAGTTGATCCCAAGTGGTGACATTGGTTGGGTTGAGAGAGTGGTACTAGCCTTTGCTCTATCTCTTAGGGTAAAAGTGAAAAGCCTAATTCTTACCACATCCTTCAACATATGATGGTATCACAAGGTATCACAGATTTCTTCTTCTCCTTCTTTACATTGAGCTTTCCTAACTAATCGTTCTAATCGAGTGATATATAGCTCTGTTTTAGCAACATAAATTGAACATCTCATAATTCTTCTGTTCATGTTAGAGTATGGATTCAGAAATAAAAAGAAAGAATCAAAAATAAAAACTAACGATGCGAAGAGTGCTTGATCAACTAATCACCTCCCTGACAACGATGTCAAAAACTTGATCAATGACTTAGTTGTGTGTAACTTTTAATTATTAGCCCTTGATAATCCGTAAGCGCATGGTTCATTAGTGTAATATTAAAGGTGTTGATCACACGAGGGTGAACTATTCCAATCCAAAAGTCTAAGGCTAGATACAAATAATAGAAGTTTAAGATGCAACGAAAATAAAATGAGAATTTAATTCATTCAATCAAATTAAGAATCAAACATGAAAATACTAATAACCAAGCAATTGCAACACACCCAAGAATCAACTGAAAGGAATTACCAATTAAAAGAAAGGGAATTTTACCTATCCTTAAAGCAAACCTAACTGATGATGAATTATCGGATTATTGGTTCTAGACTATTCTAGGGATGATTATTCTCTATCAAGTTATAACTATTAACCCTAAATCATAATCCTTAATCAGATTATGGAAGTTGCAATCTCTCAATTCACAACCTATCCAAAACCCTAATTTGTTCTAAAGTTCTCTAATAAATATTGGAAACCTATACTAGATCTTTCTTCGCATCAATTATCGATGTGATTTAATTATGGTTTTATTAAATCATCTAACTCTCGTTAGTCCAATTTAATCTTTTTCCATTTGGTTTAAACTCTTAGTTTGTCATCAAATTATGAAATCACAAAATCAAACCACAACAATATCTAATAAGCTAATAAACAATCAGATTCTCATTAATTCAAGAGTAAAATTTCGAAGGTGAGTTTAGAACATCCTGGACATTACTCCTAATCTGGGAAGTACTTCAAGTCAGCTTCCTCTCCTCTTCTCTCTTCCTTCCTCTCTTCTTCTACCTCTCGATAATTTCTCTCTAAGGTTTCTTAAGGTGGTTGATGGAAAAGCTCCCTTTCTTCCTCTTTTATTGTAAATATCATCTTGTGTTTTAGCTAACCCTCAGGGTTTTTCAAGGTCTAAAAAATCCCTTAAAACTTGATGTTCTTGAGTGTCTACACGTTTGCTCGACAAAGACCACGACTGTGGCCCACAATCATGGCCAACTCTGGTGCTTCTGTCACAATCATGGTCTGACATGCCATAATCGTGGGCTATTGTTTCGGCCTGAATGTCTTTGAAACTCCCCTGTTCTTTAATGTTTACCCTAAAATACTAGCAAACACATCAAGGTAGCTCAAAAACATAATATTTTATCTCAAAAAGTTGTACTAACCCGTAAGACACTTAAAATATAAATAATTAACAAACTAACATAATTCTAACCTAAACATGTACTAATGATTGAATTAACACCTAAACACATATCAAACTATACCCTAAAGCTTTTAAATAGAAAAACCTAAAGCTAACTACTCTTAAAGCATGTTAGAACTTGAAATGCTATAAGAATTTCTACAAATGGAGATTATATGTAAAGTTCATGATGGAAACAACATATCACTATAGTTGATAAGTTTGGGCCTTTTACATCATCTTTGAGTTGAATAATTTAAGATGTATACTACCAGACTGAGCTAAGGTAATGGAGCTAATTCAAGATAATGAATGACCATGAAATATTAAGGGTTTCTTTATAATACTTGACAATTCTCATAACTGTAATCCTAATACAAACTAAAGACCATTGTTTTATAATTAATATATAACTTTAAGGAGTTTACAAATAGGACATGTCCATTATTAGTCAGTCTTTCAACACCAATTTTCTTTTTATTTAGGATATTTTGGTCTGCGCAAGACCTTCTAAAGGCTTCTTTTACTCTATGGTTGGCCATAAGGAACAAACTAAATGTAATAGACAGAGTCAACAACCTAAATGTTTTAAATCTTACATGTAAATTATACAATCAAAAATCTGAACCCATTAAGTGTTTGTTCTTTTAATGTCTTTTAACAGCCATATGAAGGAAAATTCAATACTTGTTTAATCTTCAATGCATATTTTTTTAAATGATAGAAAAATATTTAACATAACAAAATTTTGAAAAATAAGCACAGTATTTAAAAATGCAATTCATCTGTTAGTTATAAATAATTATTTAAAACTAAATAATATTGTAATAACTCGTTTTTCCATATTAAGGGTTAGGACATAAGATCCTATATCATTATACATACGAAATAACAATAAGAATATATGAAATGCATTGCATTCATATGCATACCATGAACATACACACATATATTATGCTTTTTGTACATATTGCAAAGAATGTTTATGCACTTAATTGGCATATTTCGGCATGTAAAAGGTTTTAAATGGTTATGATGTGAAATGTAAATTATTGTCTTGAATTTTGGTTTAATGGTTATCAATTAGTGATTTTTAATTTGTTTGTTACAATTAGGAGATTTATAAATTTATGTGTATTTATGGACTAGGAAAAATGCCTGATAAATGATAGTAGAAATAATTAACACATGATAGTAGAAATAAATGACACGTGGCATTAGGATTGATTAACAAGTGGCCTAAATAATTAAGTGGGAATGGCTTAGAGATTGACAAACAAATGGACTGGTTATTAAATGACATTAGGTACCATAATTAGAATACATTAACTTGGTTCTTTATGTGGTAAATGTCTTGGCACTCACCAAGCATTCAATCACATGTTTAACCTATCTCACGATACTTAAATACTAAAAGGCCATCTTTATCTTTCATTTTTACTTTTGTTACATGCTCTTATCTTTGTTAGGTTTTGATCATGCATCTCAAACAAATTATATATCAAATATGCTTAGCAAAAATAAAACAGAACCTCAAAAACCAGATTTACTCATGTATATAGATATAGAAAAACAAAAACATGAAATGTAAGATGTTTACATATCCTTCTGACGATCTCCTTCGTTCTTTAATCCTCTCCACATTAGGTTATTGAAAATCACAATGATCAACGCAGACTGATTCTTACCTTGTTTATTAAGCCCTTGGAGGTTGAATCAAAATAATCCAAGAATTGCACTATTGGGTGCAACCCCGAGTCGTTCACTTTATCGAAACCTAAAATAATTAGACCGAAGTTAACCTACATCCCATGCTTTCCAAACTAATTGGAGAAACACGGGGTTTTGAATTTTGAACTCATTAATTGAACTAATTTGAATGTAAAACGAATGTTTTTGGATTTTAGGGATATAGAGAACGGAAAGACATAAAACACAAGAGATTAAACAATGATAGAGTCCCCTTGAAAGTGAGCTCTGGCTATTATAGTTCAAAATTGATTTAAATAAGAGTAGAAGTCACTAAGCTTCAAAATGGTAAAACTTAAAGTACTCTTCAAGTCCAGGATCTTAATTAATGGGATTCCATTTCTTAAGATCATGTTAAGTTCTCTTAGTGTGTGTAGTAGGATCAGCCAATGCAATAGGTCAAATGATATCCAGAATCAACTCAACATCAAACATAACCATCCAAGATAAGAGAGAATCAAGAAGATTACAAATAGAAATATATGAGACTTCATATATTTAAGCTCAAAGTTCTACATAAACCAATCCAACCTACACATAATGGATATCCAACATTTGACCAAAACTAGAATCAAGTAGCTCAACTACAAATCATAAATCCTAGACCCAGGATGTTATAAATTCATAACTAAACCATGGATTAAACTACTCCCCTTTTAAGCCCATTGAACTGCAGCCACTGCTGCACCTTCAAGAGGGAAAGAAACGCTTAACCACACATTGCACTTGGAATTTTCACAACTAGGAATGAATTTAAGTCACCCATGGAGAAGGTTTGACAGTGGAAAAATGGAAGAGATTATAGTTAGATGAAAAAAAATTGAAAGAAGGTGGATAATGATGCCTACTATCACCTCCCCCTTCTTATCTAAAAATAGGGTTTTTTTATTGGTATTTGGGTTGGTTCACATGCATGGTAAATGAAAATTTCCAAAAATTGTTTGGGCTTAAGATTGGTTCTTCGAAGTTTTTACTGCGACAAAATAATGAGTTCGTCACGGCTAACTTTTCCTAAAAGGTCTAAGCTGCAAATTCGAAGATTTTGCTATGGCAAAGTAATGAGTTCGTCATGGCTAACTTGTCCCAAGAGGTCTTCTTTCTTGATCTTATGACTCAGCAACTTCTTGGTCTTCACTCTTGGGTCCACTTCTTGAGTATCCTGCAATGAAAAGTAATAGTTTCCAATATCAATTGTCTTAGAAACCAAGTGAGCGCTCAAACTATATTAATTCAAAACAAGCACTCTTGAGCTAAATTAAGCACAATATCCAACAAAAAGAGCCTAAAAGTATAACAAAAAACATGAAAATATCATTAAATAATATAGAAGACTTGGGTTCAATCATAGACCGTCTCTCATGAAAGTCCACACAAAGATAGAAGGATGAAACCTCACTAGGAGATGCCTATAAATCTTTCTTTGTGCTAGCAAAGGCAAGAACTCTTGAGAGAGTTAGAGATAAAAGTGTGTTGTGACAAAAAGAAGCCTTCTTTTTCTCTCTGTGTCTTATGCAAGATGCACGAAAATCATCTCACTTTTTTGCACCATTTAGCCTTCGATAACCCCTATCACTAATGAAACTTATGGGAAATTAATGATCATGAATACCATGCATTAATGGAAGTTATGGGAAGTTAATGACTGTGAATAATATGCATTAATGGAAGCTAATAACACTCGTTTCTAATTCATTCCATGCAATGTTTTCTACCTTAATCACATCATGATATAATCCTAAAACATTCTCTCATATCTTGAATCACCATTCAAGACCATTTTACTCATCCTTCAGATCTCCTATATGCGTGACCCATTAGGTTCCCAGTTATGTTGGCTATTTGACTTAATACTTAATTCAAGTAAGTTAAAAACGGTATCTAGCAATATGTCATGACCCCTAATTGACTGGAAAGTCAGTGGTTTGACTTTGACCCTTCCATACATAACGCTGCCATGCAATTTGTCCTTTCACAATCTATACCCCATTTAGTTCAGAGTATGGTCAAAGTGTCAACTCCCACTAGACTGACTTCATCCCATCTAGTCCAAGTGATATTAGATCTTGTCTTGAGATTTTCATTACTCTATGTAACATTGGAGACTCTCTTCATGAAATATATCTGCTCTAACTAGAGAGTCTCGAGTAATGACCCTGAAAAGAGGTTATGGGTATCATCTCCTTCTATAAAGAGTGGTGAATCCTTTATTGGCTACTCAGTTACCTCCGAATAACTCAAGTTGTACCCAATCACCACCTTATAGGTACCCACTGAAAGGCATTGATGAATAATGTCAAAAATAGAGGATCAGCATCTTAGATATCCTTGGGCATCTTAAGTCATAGGATACTTGCACCATTGCTATGATAAGACTATTATTGGCACTAGAGTAGAATATCCATATGATTGTCTCACAATAGGTCAATCTAATGTACTTAATACCCTTAGTAAGCATCCATATGTTAATTCCAAACAACTCATGTCTATAGCTTATGAGATCTACTGCTTGATCTAAACAAGGAGTATAATATGGGCTAGTCTATCCGGATTAATGATATCCCATCTAATTAATCCTCTGACTAGGGAAAGTTTAGATACTAACATAATTACACATGATAGGAATCTCATTATCATGATCTCATCATAATTTCCTCCATGCTATATTTTGAATCAAGAACTTCATTAAATCAATTTAAGATCGACATCAAATCCATAAACATATGAACATAAGCGTTGAAGGTGATTACCTTTAGAGCTCTTCTCTAACAAAATCTTGCTTGCACTAATGCCAATCGCCTCAGTATCTAACATCATAGGCATGTACGTATGACACAAAATGTTTGGACTTCTTATAAGACCTCTATTCCTTCGCCTATGCCATAGCCACGTTGTTTTCATAATATAATTGCACTGGGTTGGCGATGCTCATAACCACACTAAGTTCCATGATGAACTTCTAGATCCAAACTGCTTCTTTTGTCATTTTTGAAGCTGCAATGTACTCTGCCTCTATCATCAAATCAACGGTCATCTCTTGTTTGGAACTTTTCCAACTAACTACACTACCATTAAGTGTGAAAACATATCTAGACTAGATTTGGAGTCATCCCTATTGGATTGAAGGTTGACATCAGTATACCCACTTACTACAAGATCACCTTCTCTATATACCAAGAACACATCTTTAGTTCTTCATAAGTACTTAAGGATATTCTTGACAAACACCTAATGACCCTCACTAGGGTCTAACTGATATCTGCTCATAACACTTAAAGCATACAATACATCAGGTCTAGTATATAACATAGCGTACATGATTGATTCGATAGCCTAATCATAAGGAATTAAACTCATGTGAGCCCTCTCATCTGTGTCTTTGGAAACAAAGATTTAGGGAGTGCAATCCTATGTACTATAGAAAGATAACCTCTCTTGGACTGCTCCATGTTAAACCTCTTTAGAATCTTTACTATTTATGTAGAATGAGAAAGATTAAGCAACCTCTTACATGTATCTTTATAGATCCTTATCCTAAAATACAAGTTTCTTCTCCAGGGTCTTTTATAGAGAAGTTCTTTGGTAACCAAATTTTCACAGATTGCAAAGTTGAGATATTGTTTCCTATTAGCAATATGTTACCTACATACATTGCAAGGAACACGATTGCAATCCCACTAACCTTCTTACACACATATGGCTCATCTGGCTTTTGTATGAAACCAAACTCTTTGATCGTCTCATCAAATCAAATATTTCAACTCTTGGATGCTTGCTTCAATCCATAAATGGATTTCTGAAGCTTTCTTACCTTTTCTCCATTCATGGATATGAAATTATCAAGTTGTGTCACATAAACATCTTTGGTTAGGTTTCCATTAAAGAAATTCATCTTCACATCCATTTGCCATATCTCATAATCATAATGAGTGGCAATGGCTTGGAGTATTCTAATGGATTTAAGCATAACTACTGGGTTAAATGTTTCATCATAGACAACATTTTGCCTTTGACGATAACCTTTAGCTACAAGCCTGGCTTTATGGGTAACTAAATTACCCTCCATGTCAGTTTTCTTCTTGAAAACCCATTTGCACCCTATGGGTTTTATCCCTTCAAGTGGGCCAACCAAATTCTATACTTAGTCTTTATACATGGAATCCATTTCAAATTTTATAGCTTCAAGCCATTTGTCAAATTCTGAATTGTGAACTCTTCAGAGCCTCTTCATCAATAGTAGGTTCATCATCTTCTGAGCAATACATCGTTAAGTTCACTTATGATAAATTCGTATCTCTCAAGAACATAATGTATCCTACCTAACCTACGAACATTTTGTGTGTTAGAAGGTTGAACTATTGTTTCATCTTCATTAGCAATTTTCTTGGGTTTGGGAAGTTGATTTGCATCTATTTGAGCATCTTGAACTTCCACAAGTTCAATTTTGCTCCCATTGTCTTCTCTTGGAAAAAACTTTTTCTCTGAAAAGACAACATGTTCTAAAATAAACACCTTTTGCTCCAAAACATTGTAAAATTGATATCATATTTACTTAGGATATCCTTTAAACAGACACTTGTTAGAAGTAGCTTTAAGCTTATCTGACTGAATTCGCTTCATATAAGCAAGAATACCCCAAACTTTCATAGGAGAAAGGTAAGGTTTATTGTTAGTTCATATCTCATATGGAGTAACATTACCTGACTTGGATGGGACTCTATGTAATATAGAAGCAGAAGTTTCGACTGCATACCCCTAAAAGGATTTTAGTAAATTCGCTAAACCCAACATAGTCCTCACTGTGTCTAACAAGCTTCGATTTCTCCTCTCATTCACACCATTGTGTTGTGGTGTGTAAAGTGGAGTCTAGTGTGACAATATTTCATTATCCGTAAGATAATCCAAAAACTTTTGGCTTAAGTATTGACAATCTCGATCTAATTGAAGTGATTTAATACTTCTCCTAAGTTGTTTCTCAACTTCATTTCTAAATTCTTTGAACCTCTCAAAGGATTTAGACTTATATCTTGTAAGATACACATACCTATATCAAGAATGAACATTGATAAAGTTAATAAAGTATACAAAACCACCTTTGGCCGTATGGACATTGGGCTATATACATCAGTATGTATTAGGTCTAAAAGTCCACTAATTTGTTTACTCTTTCCTTTAAAAGGTAACTTAGTCATCTTGCCTAATAAGCAAGATTCGCATATGTCATATGATTCATAATAAAATGACCCTAAACTACCCCACTTGTGTAGTCTAGATATGTGTCTCTCACTTATGTGGCTAAGGCGATAATGCCATATGTAAGATGATTTCATATTATCTCATTTTATTCTTTTCTTATTATTGATATTTAGAACCGGATTAGACATGTCCAATATGTATATCCCATTACATAATGTGCCCAAAGCATATAATAATCCATTTAAATAAATTGAACAATCATTGTTATTGAAATTTAAATGGAATCTAGCTTTATTAAGACTAAAAATAGACATTAGATTTTTAGTTAAGGCAGGTATATAAAAACAATTGTCCAATTCTAGTACAAGCCTACTAGCATGTGTCAATATATATATTCCTATGGCTAATGTAGCAACTTTTGCTCCATTGTCCACTTGTAGGTCTGTCTCTCCTTTATGAGTTATCTACTATTCCTAAGGCCCTTCATGTCAGTACAAATGTGTTAGCCACAACTGGTATCTAATATCCATATATTGTTATCAAAAACGGTATGAATATCAATAATATAAATACCTGAAGTAGATCGGGCATCAGATGCCTTCTTCTATTTCAAGGGCTCCAGATAGGCCTTGCAATTTTTCTTCTAGTGGCCATCCTTGCCATAGTGGAAGCACGTTCCCTTCGAGGCAGTCTTCTTTATTTCTTTGACACCTTCTTTGGCCCTACAAATTTTTCTTCTTTTGGCTCTTTTTCTTCGAACCAGAAGAGTCCAGCAGCATCACAACCTTGTCCTTCCAAACAAATGACTCAATTTCCTTACTCATGTTGACCAACTCGAGAATTGTATTGGATATATTGTTCATCAAATAATTTAGCACAAATTGTGAGTAACTATCAGTCAAACCTGTCAGAATTAAGTCAATACTTAATTCATGATCCAAAAGAAAACCCAAAGAGGCCAACCACTTGATATATTCATTCATCTTCAGTGAGTACTACAATGGAGATGTCCCCTCAACCATCTTGGAGAGAAAGAGCAACCATGAAGTCTCGATCCTTTCAAACCTTGCTTGCTTATCAAAGAGCTCCCTACGATGATAGACTATGGTATGAGCATCCATAGCCTTCTAACACCCCGTCACTTAAATGATTGAGAGATTTAAAGAATTGGACTAATGAGTCCTATGAGTGTCAGCATATAGCATGAAATTGGTACATTTATGACATGAGTTCATAAGTGTATTCAGAGACATAATATGAGAATACACACATAAATTGTAAGTTAGACAAATTGCACTCAATTGACATATTATGGGGTATGAAATTGAATGTGATATGAGATATGAATATGTTTTTTCAATGTCTTGTGCTTTGGTTACCAAAGACAAGAATTATTGGATTATAATTAGCAACTTGGAATTAATTGTCACAATTTGGGGATTGATAAATTAATATGTAATTTGGTCTAAGAAAAAATGCCAACTGTTGAGAAAAATTGATACATGTAAATTAGGATGGTTAAGCCTATAATTGAGTGGCAATGGCATCAATCATTGTGTGACATATAGGCTAGTAAGTTGATGACAATTGGTAGCTGTGATTACATGATATATGATCTAGCTTTATTGCTGACATATGGAAGCATATTTACATGATAAATGGAGGACACACCTTTAGACATATGGAAAATTAATTGGATAACACCTCACACCTTAGGCATAAGCTTCAGTAGGAGCAACTCGAGCTATGATCATTTCTCTTCTTCCTTCCTCTCACACACCACCGAAACAATCTTTATTTCACCACCATGTGTTTGTTTATGATTACGTCCAATTGTTACAAAAATAATCCATATTTTACCTTCACAAAATTAAGTAAAAGATCAGATTGTTGTTCTTCATTGAACCTAGCCAAAATCCATCCAAGTTCAATCTTAAATGTATGATGATTCTGCATGTATTGAGTACATATTTAGATTGAATTTGGAGATGGAATTAGAACTAAACAAATAAATAAAATATTATTGGTTTAGGCATTTTATAATGGAGAATTGATGATGATGAATTAGGATGAATTAATGATGTTAATGATCAATTGTGCTGGAAATTTCTGCATGAACTTGGGTATTTTTCTATTCTATTTTTTCATGTATGAAAACACTAGGTTATATAATTTTAAATTGATTGTTTAGGTTGAGATTTGATGTATAAATGAAGGTGGATTCATGGAAAAGATAGTTGTTATTGAAGTGTTCTTGAATTTGGAAAATTAGAGCTGTAGGTCAAAATTCTAGTTTCAGTTTCATCTTTCTCATTCAACCTATTTTACATTTCATTATGATATGAATTTGAAGAAACTCAAACAACTAAAGTTGTATATATAGGTTTCAGCTTGATCTTTTTGAAACTGGGTTGATAAAATAGTGACTACAGCTTAAGTATTTCTTATTTTCCTAATATTGCCTATGATAGACCCCTGCGCAAGAATGTTATATTATTTCCTGATTTTTGGGGACTTTAGAGCCCAAAATTAGTCAAAGTATAAATCATAAAAAATGATTAATGATATCTTATTAATGTTTCCGTATCATGAAAAATGATTATTGATGTCTTATTAATGTTTTTGTGAAACATTTTGGCCAGAAGATATCTTAATAAGTTTATGTAGTTAATTGAAGTCATAACTTAAAGTAGGTACTATTTTTATATGGTAGGTTCAAATATGGAAAAATTATGGTTTTTTAAAGGAATAAATGAGTTCTTTTCATGCAACCATGATATTACAAACATGAGAAATGTGTATAAGGTATGGATGAATGAGCATGGAAGAATATAGGGTAATTATGAATGAGAATTAAGTTAAATTTATCTTGCTGAAATTCCAGATTTGAAGTTAAAATTTTGTGTGTTTTATAAGAGGTTTTTGACCATGAAAATGTTCAAGGATAAGTGTAAATATGAGTTTTTAATAGTACAAAGATGTTTTTATGAATGCAAATGAGATCCAAAAAATATGATTATAGTGAATTAGGTATGGCTGAATAAGAATTGAAGAAATTGTGTGAATGTATAATACTAAGAAAAGATTAATGAATTTATGAATGAAGAATGAAAAGTGATTAAGTTTACTTAAGGCATAAACCTTATTGCAAACTAAATGATGTACAAGTTATGATATACAAATGATTAAGATTTATGAATAAGGTTACATACCCAGAATGATCAATTGAGCATGCATTGAACATGGCATATATACGTATGTAAATTTGCAAATTAACTTGATTAATTAAGTAGTAATGTGTAAATATGTGTATTGCTTGATTTAGAGGCATAAATTGACCGACACCATCTGAACACCACCAGTTCATCGAAGTAATAACTAACTGGAGTGTATTGTGAGTTAACCTAGATGATATTCCTAGGATTGATTTATTCTATTTAACTTCCAATTATTGAATAGTTTATGAGCTGAATATGAATTCCAGGCATTAATAGTCTAAGGAGATTGATATTTAGGAATGTATTGGAAGTGTTTTGATTGCATATGAGCATATGATTTTGAAAGATTTCTGAATACTCAATGAAAATTAAATGCCGAGCTGAAGTACGATGAATATAAGATTTTGTTTATGCATCATAAATAAATGTTACTCATAGCATATTATGTGATTTGATGCATTACATTAAATGCATGATCAGTTAAAGGCATTGTGATTAAGGTAGCCAGTCCAGACGAGCTTTATGCTCAGAATTCTTCACGTAAAGCTTTATTTCATGATTTCTGTATCTAACTGGGCCCAATGGGCTAGTGTCTGAATGGCGCTCAATCAAATCAAATAATAACGAATCTGGACCTCATAAGCATCTACATTTGTATATTTATGAATTATATGATTATGAAACCTTTTCTAAAATTTTGATGATAAAGTGATATGCCATGATAATGTGATTGATTGGATCATACATGTTCTGAAAAAATGTATGTGAAATGTGTAACATTCATTATGTCTTTTTGAGATGAAAAATGTTATGAAATTGGTTGGATAGGTGATATTTGTGTATTGGACTTGTGTGAGATCATTAATAATGGTTCACTCACTGATTTTGTAAAACTCATCAAAAATTGTAACGTGGATTTTCAGGTTTAGAAGAAATATCCAGTTAGACCAATTGGAGTAAAGCCATTACATATAAACATGAGCTAGTGGTCAGGATCAGTTTGCACCTACATACGTCTTCACTCAATTTTGTATTCTACATCTGATGTACGTTGTATAAGTGAATTATGAAATGTAATGAATTTTTCGTCTGAATATGTTTGTAATGAAATATGATTAAATGAAATATGAGTTGCTTAAGATGTGTTTGATGTGTGGGAATTTTATAAAAAGTGTTTTCAATTGTCTTAACATACAATCCTCGTAGTGTATATTCTTGAATATTGTCAATGTGCTCGGGCATATGCTCTATAAGAGTGATGTGTTAGAAGTCTCATGTTGTTTTTACAGCTCTAGTGATATAGTGTCTAGCATAATACAACTAGTCATCTCGCTATCATCGAGATGTCTCCTGTATGCCTTTCGACCATCATCAGAAGAATTAGTAGCATAAGGATTGGGAAGTGGTTCTTCCAAGACATAACCAAACTTCTCAGACTTGAGAACTATTCTCAAGTTCCTGAGCCAGTCAAGGAAGTTCGGTCCAATCAACTTAGCTTCCATCAATGATCTTAGATTCACATTAGTACTCATGGCGTTAACTTAGGTTATAGCAACCTATCGTTAAATAGAGAAAAATTTATAATGTACTTAAATGCATGTCCGTAAGGACTTTAACAACACGCATTATGGCTCTCACTATTTTCACAAATTCATAACCCTCAACATAAATTTGAGAGAAATTGTAGAGAAATTCTCCTAGTGGGATGATATCTAATATCCCTAAGAATTATCTTGGATTTGCCCAACAAGTCACCTTAGCCCAACCGGTAGGTATTGATCATACCAATTGCATCTTCAATGCAACTATCGAATCTAATGCTATCAACTGTTGATGTGTGCACACTCATTGGGTTATCAAATTTTAACACGTGTACATCTAATGTACACTACCCAACTTCACCTTTGTCCATGTTGATCTCAGGAATGCTCAACAAACAATGCTTATAGTTAAAACTGACCTATTAATCTAGAAATTCTATTTCCATGGTTCGAACATATCCGTTTAGATCAGGCTTGAGTTTGCCCATCAACCCTAACTATAAAAGGACTCTGGTTCTTTCCATATTAAATGAAGGTGTTA
This sequence comes from Erythroxylum rotundifolium, assembly GCA_027563915.1. Taxonomy (NCBI): domain Eukaryota; kingdom Viridiplantae; phylum Streptophyta; class Magnoliopsida; order Malpighiales; family Erythroxylaceae; genus Erythroxylum; species Erythroxylum rotundifolium. Next base: position 26,293,939 of record JAOSBO010000210.1, read on the forward strand.
GTTTTAGTATTCTTAGTGGTCTTATCTAATTTAGATGGTCTTATATATATAACTCATATATATATATATACACACATATAGTTACTATAACTATATGGCATGATATGGACTACCCAACCAAATTGGGCCTAAGTTGATAACCATCCCTCATGCAAGCCCACACATCATCCATCATGCAAGCCCACACATTCTCCTAACCATGCATTCTGTAACGCATGTATATAAATACGTCCTTTTAATTATGACATCTTATGGATCCTATCATGGAAACCATTCTAAAACTTGGATTTAAGCCTAATCCAACACTTAAATATACTATCTTCTTTTTACTAACTTTCCTAAAATTAATAATGTATGTTATTTCAATTGGAATTAATATTAATCTAATTAACATGAATTACTAAATCCAGAAATTAATTTATAATTAATTTACCTTAAAATAATTATTTGATGTCCCAAATTATTCAACTTCAATTTTTTCAGACATGCTAATTTTTCTAGTCTTACTAAAAAATCTGTTGCTCTACTAAAATTAATTCAAAAGTAATTTCTATAATTTATAAAAATTTCCAGAACATCAAGTCATCATTACAAGCATCTCTAGATCATTTCATGATGATCAAAATAATTTAGGAATCACCCAAAAATTATTATGATCAACAAAACACCGATAAGACACCAAAAATGACAAATATGACTTCTAAAATTTTTTGGAAATCAAATTTCGAGCAAAATCATTTAAACATGCATCAAAAATCAAATTAAAAATTTTTTAATCACATAAATTTTTTTTTAAGATTCTGGAATCGAAATATAAACATACAAAAACATTAAACAAAACAGATCCTACAATTTCTAAAAAATTATCTAGATCTGGATAATTGTTTGATAAAATTATTAAAACATTTTCAATAATTCTAAAAAAATTAAAGAGGCATAAGCACATCTCGAATATATTCACATAATTTTTCTAGAATCAAATTCCATGAAAATCATGTGTAACCTCATCAGTTTAGCCAATAGACATCACATGCCTAGCAGAAAGGCAAATTTCATACATGTTCTTGTAAAGTCGAAATTAAATATTTTAATCATATTAAAAATATTTTAAATGAATAGTTGAAGTTGTACCCAATCACCACCCTATGAGTAACCCCTGAAAGGCACTGATGAATGAAGTCAAAATACAAGATCAATATCTGAGATATCCTTGAGCATCTTAAGTCAAGGGATACTTGCACCATTGCTATGATGAGACTATCATTGGCACTAGACTAGAATATCTATATGATTGTCTCATAGTAGGTCAATGCAATGTACTTACTACCCTTAGTAAACATCCACATGTTAACTCTAAACAATTAATGTCTCAACTTAAGAGATTTACTGCTTGATCTAATTGAGGAGTATATCCGGATTAATGATATCCTATCTCATTAATCCTATAACTAAGGAAAGTTTAGATGCTAACATAATTGCACATTAGAGGAATCTCATTATTATGATCTCATTATGATTTCCTCCATGCTATGTTTTGTATCAAAGAATTTATTAAATCAATTTAAGATCAACATCAAATCCGTAAACGTATGAACATCGAAATAATGAAAAATGCCTTTATTTATCATAAAATAATTTATATAATAAGTACTAAAGGTGATTGCCTTTACAGCACTTCTCTAACAATCTTCTTCATTCATGACACTCACTCTCCACACTCACAACATTGAGCTTTCCCAAAATCCTTCACTTTATAATTAAAAGATTCGTTGTTATCTTCATCTTGTTACTAAAAACCTAGCCTATTCTACTTTAAAAGTTTGATGATCGCATAATGCTTGAAGAGCTAGTTTAACCCCTAATTTGAAGAGCTTTGGAGTTAAACAAGTAAGGAACATATTAATCTTCATGGTTTGATTAATAGAAACGTATATAATGATACTTTGAGATAGATTGATGGGGATAATGATGCCTGATGTGTGTTGAAAGTTGATGAACGAAAGGATATATGTTCCTGTTCCGTTTTTGTATAAATGATCAATAGTAGTTTTTGAGTTGTAGAATGAATGTTTTTAAGTTGGAAATGGAGGTAAAAATGATAAGGGAATGAAGTCTAATTGATGAACTATGAACTAGATGTGTTGGATGTAATATGAAAGAGTTAAAATCTGGATAAACATGGAAGAAATTGGTTAGGATTTTCGGGATGGCATAACCCACGATCATGGGAAAGACCTCTACAATCATAGGAAAGGCCTTGGACGTGCATTCTTCTCTTTTAATTGATCGATGAATCAACTAATGGTAAGCTACTTTACTATGATGCATTTAGACTTGATTGAGGCTTAAAATGAATTTAGTTTGACGTTGAATAAGTTTATAAAGGTTTGATAAGTTTAGGTTAATAATTAAGGTTTTAACTTAAGGAATTGTTGATATCAATGAGTTTAAAATATGGAAATTTATAAATGGTATATGAATGAAGGTGTTCTTAGGAATGAAGGCGTATTGGGTATGGATGAATGAGAAATTGGATATTGTGTGATTATATTGGGCCTTTTTACATCATCTTTGAGTTGAATAATTTAAGATATATACTACTAGACCAAGCTAAGGTAATGGAGCTAATTCAAGATAATGAATGATCATGCAATATTAGGTACTTCTTTATAATACTTGACAATTCTCCAACTATAATCCTAGTACAAAATTGGAGACCATTATGCTATAATTGAGATATGACTTTAAGGAGTTTATAAGTAAGACATGCCAATTATTATTTAGTCCTTTAACACTAATGGTCTTTTTATTTAGGCTAGTTTGGTGTACACAATATTTAACAGTTGTGTACAACGACTGTTAAATATTTTTAGCAGCCATATGAAGGAAAATTCAACAGTTGTACAATCTTCAATGCATATATATATATATATATATATAT
>JAOSBO010000210.1:26304280-26333345 GCA_027563915.1 Erythroxylum rotundifolium
TTGTGTGTGGTTGTTGGAGTACGGGTGTGTAAACTAGGCATCGATAGCCTAACCCTCCTTTGTTGTTGTTTTTGTTTTTGTTTTCTTTATACGAAATTGTGAGCAGGTAATCCATCAAGTGAAGAAGCGGGAATGGGAACCCGTGAAGATTAATTCGACATGCATCATTATCTCATTATTTTGTACAAACATTCAACCTTACATATTGTTATTCTTTTGTCAACTCATTCCTATATTTTTTGCCTAAGGGTTGAGTTGAAACCCAAACTTAGATTTATTGTCTACTATATCTAAGTTTGGTGATTTGCAACGTTTGTAAACTCATATATATATTTTTAATTTATTTCTAGTTAATTCCTCCACTCTCTTTAAATGCATTTAATTAAATGTTAACTATAATGGTGATATGAAATGTTAAGTATATGTTTGATATGCATTCTGTGTTCGCAATGTGGCGGCCCGGACCTCGCATGTCGGCCCGACCGGGGTGGGGGTTCGACGCCACATTTTTAGTACATTTTCATGAGAATGATTAGCTAAAGCAATAGGGGAGGTACATTTTTGTGTTAAAAAAGTATAAGGTAGGCAAATTTATGTTTAAAAGAATAGTCTATAAACTTTAACTAAAATAATTATTTTGTTGGCCTTCAGGTTATGAATAAAGTTAGTATCTAGTTGAGAATGTGATGTAGCTAAGTAATCGGATCGATATGCATCATAAATGTGTACCTTTGCATAAAAAAATTATAATGACATTTTAGCCAAGCAGCTTAATAACAACATGAATTAGTTGATTAACCAGATCAATATTCATCACAAATGTTTGCCTCTGCATAAAAATACTAGGTTCATGTCCTTAAAGAAAAATCAACAAAAAGAATGTTTTCAAATAAAAACTTAACCAAACTTGTGAGTAGCTTGATTTTTTAGGAAATCCTACGAAGCAATAGCTACACTTTTGTTTTGACTAAATGATTATCAATTTGTGTGTGCCAGTGATAGAGGTGAATAGACTTAACATTAAAATTCTGATTAGTTTGTATATTAAGTCCAAGGTGCTTAAATGCATATTTTGCTTGTTAATAAGTTAATGACTTGAAGGATTATGTTTATAGCTAAATTTGTTTCATTAAGTTGAAGTCATTGTCTTATTATTGCATATGCATATTTTGTGTGTTTTTTTATTTGTTTGATTTTTTTTCTTAAGGACAAGCAAATGTTTAAGTGTGGGAATTTTGATAAGTGTAAATTGCATCATCTTTTAAAGCATAGTTTGATATATGTTTAGCTATTAATTAAATCATTTAGTATATGTTTATGTTAGAGTTGTGTTAGTTTGTTAATTATTGATGTTTTATGGGTTACTACAAGTCTTTGACCTTAAATATTATGTTTTTGAGGTACCTTGATGTGTTTGTTACTATTTAGGAGTCAACATCGAAAAACGGAGAAGCTTCGAAGACATTCGGGCTGAAACATTGGCCCATGATCGTGACATAATAGGTTACAATCTTGACAGAAACATCAGAGTTGGTCCACAATTGTGACAGAAGGCTTAGAAATAGGTCACGATTATGGCTTGCATCAAGTAGATGTGTAACCACATCCAAACTTCGTGTTTCACCTCCAAACTTTAGGTTGATTCTTAAATATGCGCGTTGCAACATCTACTTTGTTTTCATAATTGATTCTTGGAATTGAGTTGCATTATTGAATTAAATTCTTGCCTTAGTTTTGTTACATTTTGAATTACTGTGAATTATTTGGCCTTAGATTTTACGATTAGACTAACCCTCCTAGTGGGATTAACACCTTAGGTACTATACGAATGACCTGTATGCTTATGGATCATCAAGGTTAAATAATAAAACTTACACATATCGAAAAACCAGGATCATGCAACATGGGGAAATTTTTTAACAACCAACTTAGACTTATCTTAGGAGCCTTACCCATTTGTCATTATACTCAATTTTCTCCATTTATCCTATCATGAAAGCTTTAAATCATCAATAACATCTATAACCATTGTAGGAACAAAAGATACATAGGCCCATCCTTGCCACTCCTGTAATGTGATGTACACATCATCACCTTTTGGAGAAGGTGTTAGATCAATATTTGGTGAAGAGGAAATGAGACTAGGCATATATTTTGTTGAGCAACTAGAACTAGTAGAAAGTGATAAGGGAATATATTCCATTCTCAATTTGATTATGGTGGTTGTAAAAGAAGAAACCTAAGTAAGGATAGTAATCAACACATTATTGGGAATAACAATACTACCTACTGCAATTTCTTCATCACATTGGACTACACCTAATTTCTAATTCAACTAGAATAATATAGAATTTATAATAAAATTAAAAAATAAAAGATTATATTCACTAATGAAAAAGTAAGACATTTGTAAGGGTTTCTCTTCATTTTTTATTATTTCTAACTTTCTATAATCTTTGTTTTCCCCTTAAAAGATTCTGCTTTACTCCAAGATTTTTATCACCTTTTCTTATTTCATATTGTAAGAATAAAATTAAGCATTCAAAGTATTGAGTTACTTGATTAATGCCTTAAAAAACTTTTGTTTGTTGAAATTTAAAGGGCTTAAAAAGTCATTTTGAATATGATACTTAAGCTATGTAGAAGAGAGCTAAAGGATTCATCTAGATATAGGATTTGCCTTAAGACCAAAGAGTTCATTTCTCTTTTGGATTTTCATTTCATAAACCTAAGTGATTTTTCCCCAAAGGAAGTGTTGCTCTAAATGTGGAAGTTTTAGTATTAATTCAAGATTTGTTTGACATTTGAGATCTACAAATTAAAAAAAATAGTTTACATTATGTTCAATTGATAGATTTATCTCCCACAGAAAATGTTAAACAATGTATACAAAATTTAGATTAGGCTTATTAAACATATGTTAAGTGACATTACGTATTGAGTGTAACGTAAAACTTACCTTAAGTGTAACGTAAAACTTACCTAACTCTTGATAGCCTATCACTAACTACCAAATAATAAATTCCTACCTACTAAACTATGCAGTAAATGGTGAGCTAGGGTCGAACTATAGAGAGTTGGGATGAAAACGCTATTTCAAATGTTGTAAGAAACAAAACACCTTGAATTGATGAAGACGAGACAACTAATATATAACATACCACCTTCATAGGGCATATACCTGAACATCCGACAGACGTTTGATAACATGCCCTCAAAAAATGGCATTTTAAAGTAATCACATTCACTTGATATGACATCATAAATATATGAAAAATATCCAACGAATCAATTCCTCATTCCATTTACGAAATATAATTATGTTGTAGAATTTTCCTACATCATACATATATTTATACTACCAAAATATCATAGAGTTACTACTCATTTACAATATGTTCTACAGGTAATGAGAACACTATAAAAAAGTAATATATGTAACTCCTCAGTGTCTGCTGACCAGACCTTTAAGTCATTCCTTGAGTCCAAAAAGACACTGCTAGACTCCTTCTAGAGTGTCATAGTAACTAGGTCTTAGCTCTAGTACCTAAAAATCAACATTACAATTTTTTGGAGTTTTACGAACTTAATGAGTGAACCATCATCAACGTGCTCACTCATATCAAACCATAAAGACAATTCACCATTCATTTTACTAATAAATCACATCAATAAATACTGAGTAGGATGGTTCACTCATTTCAATTCACAAGAACAATTAATATTTCAATTCATAAACATATCATACAATTTAATATTGTATATCAGTTCACATTTTTATCATGCTTCAACAAATACAATTGTGTACACTATTTCATAATTCCATTACAGAACAGTCCAAATAATCCATTCATTTAATGCATATCAAATTATATATGGAAAGGTATATATGACTTAACTTTCATTGTTACTTTGTTGTTACCGAGTACCTTTTTAACTGTCCTGTATCCATTGTAGATACCAGGCTCATTCATAATTATCTCGTATCTATTATGGATATTGGGCTCATATTATATACTAAGGTTGTGGCTCTTACTGCATATTTCTAAGCTTTAAGCTCTTTTTCACTAGCCACTTTAGTCACAACTCCTTTATATTATTATGCATAACAATGTGATGAAATGCATGATTTCACATATTGCACTATCAATAACTTTCATTCATTTCAGACTCAAACATTTTTCATATTCATCAGACCTAAGTCTGACAATCAACAAATTGTTTGAGTACACATATTTCTATCATATTCACATTCAAAACACTTCCAATAAAATCTCAATTATCAGACTCCTCAAACCATTAATGTTCGAAATTATCACATTCATATCAATACCAACTCAATAATTGAAATTTAAGTAGATACAAGCAATCTTAGTGAGAAACATCCAGGTTAACTCATAGTAAGTTCTAGATAGTTATTGCCTCAATGAATTGACACTGTCTGGATGCTAGCATTTGACTTCATCATCTAAATCATGCAGTACACATATTTATGAACAGTACTAAGTTGTTCAAGTGTATTACAATCCAATCATGGACACATATATATATGTATATATATTATTTACAATGCATGCTCAACTTGTCTTTCCCAGATATGCGTCCTTAATGACATCTCCATACGATTCATGTGAATATCATACCTTGTATACATCTAGTTTGAAACATAGACTTACACCTCAAATATACTTGATTATACTAAATTCATCAATCGCATATTCTCCGATCCTTTTTCTAGCACTATATAATCACATAATATCCAAATTCTCATTTGTTCGTACCTAATATGCCTTACTCATATACTTTAGATCACATTTAAAATCATAAAAACACTTCCATTCCTATGTCATTCCTAAATTTGCTCATTTGCTTCATTACCATTCACTTTATACCACCATACATGTATTCCTAGCTTTTCTAGATTTGAAAACACTTCATTCTCACCTCAATTCCATCTTAAAAGCATCCATAACACAACTTATATAAACTATTGTTGATCATTTATACCAAAAACAGAATATAAAATGCATCCACACATTCATCAACCTACAACATACTTTCAACTCCATTAACACCCTTAATCTATCTCTAAGCTATCATCATAAAAGTTTCAGTATATCGAACCATGAAGAACTAGATCTTAATTGCTTGTTTAACTCTAAAGCTCTTCGAATCACCAAAAAAACCTAGCTTATGCACTTACATGATCATCACCATATTCAATGACAAGATGGAACAAAAGTGGGTTTCATCAATAAAAAGAGATAAGAAAATTTGTTAGAGTAGCAAGATGATGGATTTTGGCAAGAATCCAAGTCATAAGAGCGAGGGTGAGTATCGTGAATAGAGAGAGAAAAAATGAAGAAGAATAAAGCATGTCATAAAAGTAGAATTGAAAGACAAAGAAATGGTCTTTCAAGTGAGAGTGTCATGGATGGTGAGTGGCAAGTTTTGTGACACTTTTCACTTGACATTTGTAATCTTCTTAAGGTCCCCAATTGTCTCTTAATAACTAGTTCATTTGTCTCTCAATCTCCAAGCCATTTTCACCCAATTTTCTATATCACTTATTAATTAGTCCTAATGCCACTTGTCATTTGTTTCTATTATCATTTGTCACTTATTTCTATTACCATAAGTCAATTTGTCTTACCAGTTGGCATTTTTCCTAATCCAAAAATACACATAAATTCATAAATCTCCCATTTGTAACAAATACATTCCAAATTGATAATTTAAACCATCATACCAAATTCAAGACATAATAATTCATAATTCACATCTCATATCTGTTTATTTGAAATCTTTTATACCTCGAAAATGTCAATTAAGTGTATACATACTATTTGCAATATGTGCAATCAATATTCACGTGTGTATGCTAATGATATGCACATGAATTCAACGCACTTCATATATTCTCTACGCTATTTCTTATATGCAATAGTTTAGGATCCTATGCCTTAACCTTTAGTATGGAAAAACAAGATATTACAATTCTCACCCCTTAAGAAATTTCTTCCTCAAAATTCTTATCTAATTGATCAAATAGATGGGGGTATTGTTTTCTCATGTCCTCCTCCGTTTCCTATGTGGCTTCTTCACTCGAATGATTCCTTTAAAGGACTTTAACCATTGGGATCGCTCTATTTCTCAATTGTTTCATCTGATATCCCATTATCTTAATCGGTTCTTCAATATAACTCAAATTACTAGCAATTTCAACTTCTTGTGTTGCTAACATGTGTGTCAGATCAGACTGATATCTTTTGAGCATATTGAAACAAATTGTGAATTTGAGACATTTTAGTAGGTAATGCTAACTTATAAGCCGATGGTCTAACTCTCACAATAATCTCATATGGACCAAGGTATTTAGGTCTTAGTTTACCCTTTTTACTAAACCTTAGCACTCCTTGCTAAGGTGATACTCTCAGAAAAACTTTATCTCCCACTTGATACTCCATATCCCTTTGGGGTTGATCCACATAACTTTTTTGTCTATCTTACGCTGATTTAATTTGACCATGGATTAGTTTAACCTTAACAACAATATCTTAAATCAGTTCTGGGCCTTAAATAGTTCCCCAATACAAAGGCGGACGACACTTTCTGCCATACAATGCTTCATATGGTGCCATACTGATGCTACTATGATAATGATTATTATATGCAGATTTAAGCATAGCTATATATTGATCCCATGCTCCTTGGAACTCCAAAACACAAGCTTTAAGCATATCCTCAATAATTTTAATAGTTCTCTCACTTTGTTTGTCTATCTGAGGATGGAAAGGGGTACTAAAATTTAACCTTGTACCCAATGTTGTCTATAAACTACCCCAGATCTCGAGGAAAATCTAAAATCTCGATCCAATACAATAGACACTTAGACTCCATTTAACCTCACTACTTTATTCAGATACCTCCGAGCTAACTGATCTAATGAGTTATTCAACCTCACAGGTAAGAAATGGGTAGACTTCATCAATCTATCAACAATGACCCATATGACGTCATCTTGCCTCCGAGTCCTCGATAAACCCATAATAAAATCCATAATAATTCTCTCCTATTTCCATTATGGAATAGCCAATGACTGTAGTTTCCTAACTACAGCCTAATGTTTAAACTTAATCTATTGATAAGTTAAAACACTTAACAGCATATTCGACCACATGTTACTTCGACCCTGGCCACCAAAAATGCTATTTCAGTGTATTACACATCTTGGTGGTACCAAGATGCATAGCACTGCTATATGTTCTTCCTCCATAATCTCTTTTCTCAGATCCTTAATATCGGGTAAACACAATCTCTGCTTTGACCATAATGTTTCATTTCTCAATTCAAACTTAGAATTCATATTCACTTTCAACTTCTCAATAAGATTCACTACTTCCGAATCCTTACTTTGGGCTTTTCTGATCCTTTCATGTAACATCGGTCTAAGCTTCAACTTAGCTAATAATTAACACTTCATTCTACCTCAAATTCAACTTAACATTTAATACTCTCAATTATACTAGGTTCGGTAACCTTAATGTTTGAAATTCTATTAGATTTCCTACTTACTGCATTAGTTATAACATTAGCTTTATCAGGATGATACTCAATCATGCAATCATTATCCTTAAATAGTTCAATCCATCATCTCTGTCTCATATTCAACTCTTTCTGACTCAATAAATATCTCAAACTTTTATGATCAGTAAATATCTGAAATGTCTCGTCATATAGATAATGTCTCCAAAACTTCAAAGCAAATACTATTGCAACAAGCTCTAAATCATGTACCGGGTAATTAAACTCATGAGACCTTAACTATCTCGATGCATATGCAATCACTCTACCATAATGCATCAGTACACATCTTAACCCCTCGTGTGAAGCATCACTATATACCAAATGACCTTCAGATCCGGATGGAATAGTTAACATCGGTCTTGTAGTTAATTGGTGTTTTTAAGTTCTTAAAACTTCTTTGACATTCATCAGTCCTTTTGAATGATTCATTCTTCCTTAGCAGCTTTGTCAAAGGGGTTGAGGTCAATCGAAACTGCTCAACAAACCTCCAGTAGTATCTAGCTAATCTAAGAAAACTTTGAATCTCAGAGACATTTCTCGAAACTTCTTACTTCATTATTGCCTCAAATTTCTTTGGGTTTACCTGTACGCCCCATTCAGATACCACTTGATTATGTCAAAATTCACACTTACTGAACTTGGCATATAGTTTCTTCTCTCTCATTATTTGTAGAACTAACCTCAAGTGTTTAGAATGTTCCTCTACTTTTTGAATACACCAAAATGTCATCTATGAACATAATCACAAAACGATCTAAGTAAGTGTGAAATACCTTATTCATCAAAGCCATAAAAGTTGCTGGAGCATTCGTCAATCTGAAAGGCATCGCTATAAACTCAAAATGCCTATACCTAGTCCTGAATCGCTATAAACTCAAAATGCATATATCTAGTCCTGAACGCACTCTTTAGTACATCAGCCTCTGCTATCTTCAACTAATAATACCCTAATCTCAAATCTAGTTTTGTAAACACCTGAGCTCCTTATAATTGATCAAGTAAATCATCTATTCTCGATAAAGGATACTTATTATTCACTGTCTCCTGATTCAACTATCTATCATCTATACAAAATCTCAAAGTTTTGTCCTTCTTTTCCATAAATAAAACCAGGGCTCCCCAATGGTTTCACATTTGGTCTGATAAAAACCTTATCTAAAAACTCCTATAACTAAGCCTTAAGTTCCTTATGTTTTGCAGGTGTCATCCTATATAGAGGAATAAATATAGGAGCAGTACCTAGAACAAGGTCAATAGAAAATTTTGTCTTCCTATCTCGGGGTAAACTTGATAAGTATATAGGAAACACATTCAAGAAATCCCTAAGAATAGGAATATCCTATATTGTCTACTCAATATAGGTATCCATTACATAAGCCATATAAGTTTCACATCCACCAAGAATCAATCTTAAAGAACTCATTGATGATATCAATCTAGCTAGCATTCCTTGACTAACATCTTGAAATATTGCTCACAGCTAATTATCAGATTCAATAATCACCTCCTTAGTATAGCAGTTCATTATAGTCCTATGATCAGTAAGTCAATCCATACCTAATATGAGGTTTATCTGTTTCAACTGCAATATTATCAAATCAACTTCCAACTCTGCCTGATCAACCTAAATCATACGCCCTTTACACACTTCACCAATTACTGTACTACTACCTACTAGTGTACTCACCTCTCAATCACAATTCAACATTTCTCTCTCACAATGTATTTTAGATGATAGATGTGATGCCATAAGTGAATGTGTAGATCCCAGATCTAACAATGGAAATGCTTTGAATTGAAAGACATTTAACATACGTGCTACTACAATTGGAGAGTTCTGAGCCTCCTATCTGGTGACGAAAAAAATTCTAGCCTAAGACTATGGCTGATTACTCCGAACCTTAGTCATGACAGTAGAACCAGCTAAACTCACTCTGCCTCTACCTTTGCCTCTCTGTCTAGATCCCTATCTGCTCTATTAGATAGTCATTTATGTCATCAATCCTCTTATCACTCAGATCGTGCTCCGAAAACTACGAGATCATCTCTAATTTAGTGTTCGAAAAAGCCACAATGAAGGCAGGCTCCTGATAACTTCCAACATTCCCCACTATATTTCTTACCACAGTGTTTAGAGTTAGGCATATTTAGCATCTGCCTAGATATTGGACTTCCACCACTACCAGTTTGTACAAACTGCCACTCAGTCTAAACCTTGACTGTCTCGATCTTGACTATGATCAGAATGTTCTATGTTGGCGTTTACTAAATAGACTCACCTTGTCTCTTCATTTTGAACTCCTGCCTTTATTCTCCTTATCTATCTTTCAGTAATAGTTCTATTTTGATCAAGGTAGCTCTCAACTCAGTAAAACTGCTCAGATTTGTAATAGCTAACCTTGTTAGTATCTCTATATTCAGCCCATCTTTGAACCGTCTGCACTTGTCCCCCTCAGTCAGAATTAATGCAGTAGCATATCCCATGAACTTATTAAACCTTATCTCGTATTCAGATATGATGAGACTTCCTTGCTTCAAATCCAAAAATTCCTTCATCTTCCTATCTAGATAGATCTTCAGTATGTAAATCTCCTTAAAGACTTTCAGAAGATCTTACCACTTTAAACTACAAAGCCTGGTGGTACTATCGAAAATAGTCTTCCACCATTGGTAAGTTGGACCTTACAGTAATGAAACCATGTAGTCAAATCTTTCATCTGACTCACAATCCATTTGACCGAATATCCTCTCTGTTCTCTCTAACCATCCTTCTTCCTTAGTAGGGTTTGTACTTCCATAGAAGTCTATAGTCCCCTCCTTTCTAAGTTTATCATATCTCCTTTCTCTCATTTTAGGAATTCTCTGAGGCATTTGGTCAGATCGAGGTACTGGGGATTCTCTATTGACTCCCACAGACTCTAGGTCAGCTGACTCTATGACTTGATCACTTATAGTGGGTGACTAATAATAGACAAAAACCATGATTACTGTATGAGTCTCTCATTATATATCATGTATAAATGTTCTTATATATGTCTTTATGGATGCCAAACCATGCTTTGATACCAAAACCTATAATGCACCACTTTCATAGGGCACATATCCTAACATCTAACAGTCGTTCGGGAATATGCCCTAAGAAAGTGTCATATTAAAGCAGTCATATTCACTTAATATGACATTATAAATATATGAAAAGTAACTAAGGAGGTCAATTCCTCATTCCATTTATGAAACATAACTGCATCGTAGCATTTTCCTACATAATACATATATTTACACTACCAAAAATATCAGAGAGTTACTACTCATTTTCAACATGTCCTATATGTAATGAGAACATTATACAAAAGTAATATATCTAACTCCTTAGTGTTAGATGACCAGACCTTTGAGTCATTCCTTGAGTCTAAAAACACAATATTAGCCGTCTTCTAAAGTGTTTTAATAGCTAGGTGTCTTCTCTCATACTTAAAAATCAACGTTGCAGTTCTAATGAGTTTTGTGAACTCAATGAGTGAACCGTCATCGATGTGCTCACTCATATAACACCACAAAGACAATTCACCATTCATTTTACAAACAAATCACATTAACAAATATTGAGTAGGATGGTTCACTCATTTCAAGTGAACAATTCTGATTTCAATTCACAGACAGATCATACAATCAAATATTGCATATCATTTCACATTTTGATCATGCTTTAATAAGTACAATTTATGTACACAATTCATTTTTCCGTTACTGAGCGGTCCAAATAATTCATCATTTAATACATGTCAAATTATATATGCAAATGCTCATGTGACTCCACTTTCATTGTTACTTAATTGTGACTCAGTGCCTTTTTAACCGTCCTGTATGCATTGTGGATATCAAGCTCATTCATAATTGTCCCATATCTATTGTGGATATTAGGCTCATTTTATATACTGAGCATGTGGCTCTTATTCCACATGTTTAAGTTTTAAGCTCTCTTTCACTAGCCACTCCAATCACAACTCCTTTATATTTTTATGTATAACAACGTGATGAAATACATGATTTATCATATAACACTTTCAATAATATTTATTTATTTCAAACACAGTTATTTTTCATGTTCATCGGACCTCAGTCCAGCATTCAACATATTTGTTGACTCACACATATTTCTTTCCAATTCACATTTAAGTACGAAAAACTTCCAACAAAATCTTAATTATCAGACTCCTCAGACCATGAATGTCCAGAATTATCACATTTACACCAATAACAGTTAAATAATTGAAATTTTAGCAGATATAATCGATCCTAGTGAGAAACATCTAGGTTAACTCATAGTAAGCTCCAGATAGCTATTGCCTCGATGAATCAACAACATCTGGATGCTGGCGTTTGACTTGAGTGTCTAAATCATCTAGTACACACAATTATACACATTACAAAGTTGTTCAAGCATATTAATATCCAATCATGTACAACACATGCTCAATTGACTTTCTTGGGTATATACCTTTCCACGACATGAAAAGAGGCAAGTAAACAAGCCACGATTGTGCATTGGGGGTTATGATCATGCACAGTCTTTCTTCCTCTATTCCACACGACCCCTCAATCTATCTCTAAACTATCATCATAAACATTTCATTTAATCAAACTATAAAGAACAAGATCTTAATTACTTGTTTAACTCCAAAGCTCTTTAAATCACCAAGGAAACCTATCTCCTTCACTTACATGATCATCACCATATTAAAGATTAAAAAGATGGAATAGAAGTGGGTTTCGTCAACAAGAAGATATAACAAAAATTTTTGGAGTATTAAGATGATCATTTAAGAATCAAGCTCGTAAGAGTAAGGGTGACTATTGTGAATGGAGAGAAAAAAATGAAGAAGAATAAAACATGTAATAAAAGTATAAGTGACAGACGAAGAAATGGTCTTTCAAGTAAGAGTGTCAGGGGTGGTGAGTGACAATTGTTGTGGCGATTTTCACTTCCCACTTGTCATCTTCTTGTGGTCTCCAATTGTTTCTCAATAACTAATCCATTTATCTCTCAGTCCCTAAGTCATTTGTCACCTAATTTTCTATGCCACTTGTTAATTAATCCTAGTGCCACTTGTCATTTATTTCTACTACCATTTGTCACTTAGTTTTTATTACCATGAGTCAATTTGTCTTGGTAGTTGGCATTTTCCCTAGTCGAAAAATACACATAAATTTATAAATCTCCCAATTGTAAGAAATAAATTCCAAATTAATAATTGAAACCATCAAACCAAAATTTAAGAATAATAATTCATAATTCACATCTCATATCATGATTATTTTAAATCTTTTATACCCCTAAATATGTCAATTGAGCGCATATACAATATTTATAATATGTACAGTTAATATCCACATGTGTATGCTAATAATATACAAGTGAATGAAATGTATTTCATATATTCTCTATGCTATTTCTTATATGCAAAGGACTAGGATCCTATGTCCTAACCCTTAATATGGATAAATGGGATATTACATAATATGCAATGAACGAAACCAAAAAAACGCACAAAACAAGTTTAAAAAAGTCTAATAACAACGGTAAAGAAGTTTTCTGGAGATATCTTTAGGATTTTGAGATGTTCATTGATAATAAAAGGTACTCTCATTATGGTGTTAGCTTATGGACTTGATTAAGCTCTCAAACCCATAATTTTTGTTAAATAGGAAAAACTAATAAGATCTAGAATTGGCCCCGATGTCCATTATAACCTAAAATAGGCTCTCTAAGTTTAATAGCAAAGATGCATTGGTACTAAGAAACAACTAACTTAGGCCATCTAATCATAAGCTCAGAAGGTGTAACTAAAGGTATGGGATCCTAGATTAGTTGATTAAGTGTTCTGAAAAATTCAACTAACCTATTGGTACTTCCGGGAATCACTATGGACTATAATATATCACATGCTCAACCCTAGTCTTCAAATTAGAAAATTACCTAAAGGGTGATCAAGCCCAAAAGCAATTCCTAATTCATGACATTTATCCTAAATCCCAAACCAACCTAGATCTACAAGTACCAATTCAAGATAAGTTCAACTTTATTCTCACAATTTCCAATCCGAAGACCCTTATAATATCTCTAAACCCCTAGGTTGTCTAGCCACACATGTTCATATCAAGCAAAATAGACATTAAATAAGCAAAACTCATACTTACTCAAATAAAACCAAGGCTGGGAATTATAAACAAAGTAAAAAAAGCCAAACTTCAACATTAACTCAATAGAAATCAAAACTCATTATGCTAACAAATAACTAATCATAATCAAAATTACAAAATCTGAACTAATTGCATCAAAATGAAAATTCAAGAAAAAATAACTTGCACACAAACCTAAATTAATTTATCATAAACCTAAGAACAACATGCATAGATCCTAACTATTGAGAACAAATTAATCAAAAGCATCATAAATAAGCAAAAACCCATAAACTCAAACAATCAAGATTAATATTGGAAAATTGTAGGAATAAACATCCATTGACATATCATAAAGGTTCCTTACAAAAGTCGTTAGTTTTAAATATAAGATCCATAAAAAATTCGTTCTAAATATTCTAGCACATGTAAAAACATGATTAACACTAAGAAAGCTCTAAACTAATGGAATGAATAGGTTAATACATATGGAGATAAAACATTGAAAAGATTAAGACATATGAAGATGAAAAATTGAAAATGGAATAAACTAGTTAAGCATAAAGAAAGTAACAAAAACTTATCTACTCCATCCTTCTCTCTTCTTCTTCGCTCTTCCTGAAGTTTTCCAAAAGTGGCAGATTGTCTAGACTCCCTTTAGGTCCTCCTCTCTTTCTTTATGCAGTATGTTCCATTTAAGGTGAAACCTGGGACTTTCCTCTACTTCAAAAGTCTAAAAGTCACCTATAAAACTTATGTTTGGAAGGTTGTCCATGTTTGTCTATGCGCAGGCCACGATCATGGCCAATTTATCTACCCTTTGCCACGATCGTGGCTAACTCCCCACAATCATGGCCTTGTGCTCAAGCTTTTGTCATGATTATGGCTAACTATCCATGATTGTGGCCCTATGATCAAGCTTCTGTCCTGATCGTGGCATACGTTCCACGATCGTGGCCTTGGGTTGTTTCCCGAGTCTTCTCCGATTCCCTCTGAATGTCCTTGGTGGTTTAACCATCTATTGATGGCTCTCTAACTTTTTCAAACTTCTTCCTTTTAGCATATATTTTTGTCACTCCTTTATTCTGTATGTAAACATAAGATGAACACAAATTGAGTATTTAAACATAACAATAGGATGTCCTCTTAGCAAAAGACATTGAAATGCTTAAGAAAATATAAGATGGTTCATTCCTATCGACTTTGCATACTAAAATTTGTAGTTGTGGAAAGTCTAGATCGTATCTACAAAATAAATCAAAATTAAACTAGCACAAACAAGATGTATCAAACAATCAAAAATGAAAAAAGTATCGAATTTATGTAAAGTTTGGTTCTAGGATCAATCTTAGCCTAGAAATGATTGAACAAATCCTATCATTCTATTATCCACATCTCTCCTCAAACTACTGATTAGAGGCTAACAATATGCTTTGTTAATCCTAGTTTTCCCTTAGGTTGTATTTAATTAAGATACGATTGTTAGTTAAACCTAGCCATCAAATAACCTAGGATACGATCTTTCGATTCAATTTGGAAGCTACAATACGAAGTGGAAAACGATCAATATAGGTAGTAACCTCACACGTTTGGGTTGTCTAACCTAAGTTATATTCTTCTTATTGGTTTAAGATCATTAGTGTAACATCCCGTTCCCATACTAAGGGTTAGAACCCTAGATTTGTGTAATTGAGAACATAGCAATGAGAGATTAGAAAATGCATTTCATACTCATGGATAATGTTAGCATACACACATATGAATTTGATTATTGCACAAATTAACATGAATTGCTCATGCATTCATTGACATATTTTGAGTATAATTGTTTATAAATCTGATTGTATTGAGAATTGTGGTTTTTATATGTTGAAAACTGATTTTGAGAGTGTATTTAGTGATTTATAATTTTTTGGTAAATTTCTGAAAATTTGGGTAATTTTTGGACTAAGAAAAATGTCAAATGGAAAAGCAATTGATTCATGATAGTACAAAATAAGTGACAAATGGCAATAGAAATAATTGATATATGGCTTTAGGATTTATTGACAAGTTCCACAGAAAATTGGGTGACAAATTACATGGAAATAGAGTGACAATGGACTAGTTACTAATAATATAGGTTACAATATTTGAAGACTTTAGCATTGTTAAATAAGTGGTAAGTGTCATGACACATGTCATGGCACTTACCAAGCTTTTTAATCTTGCTTTCTAAAACCTACGGAACTCACCATTTGAAAGACCATTCTTTTTTCTTTCACTTCTCCACTACATACTTTTGTTTTCTTCTCTCCTTTTCCAATCTTGACACTCTCTTCTTACCCTCTTAACATGAGTCGTGCTAACATCTTCCATTTTACCACTCCAGAACCCTTGTTGTCTTCATCACTTGTTACTAAAAGACCCAACCTCTTCGACCTTGGAAGATTGGTGATCGTACATGATGGAGGAGCTAGGGTTTCATGGTGATTGAAGAAGCTTTGGGTTAATCAAGTAAGTAACCTATTGATCTTTATGGATTTGATGAATGAAACATGTTTTGATGATAGTTAAAAGTGAAATGAGACTGGAAATTAAGATGAATATGTGTAGAAAGTTGATGAAGTATGTATATATGTATATGTTTTGTTTTTAGTGTTCATTATCAATCATAGATTATAATTTGTTTATGTATGATATTGAGTTGAAATGGAATTGAGAACGAAGACTAAATGAAGTAGAAAAGGGTGATCTTTATATAAGATGTGTTAGGTGTAAGATGTTGGGTTTGTAGAATCTGGAAAATTTTTTTGGAAGGTAGTCCTATTTACTGCTTTCTGTGAAAGTTTACCGTGGCCAACTCCTTGGTTCGCCCAGCCAACTTGCAGTATTTCATGAGGAATTTCCTCTTCGGAAAAGTTCGCAACGGCCAACTTTCTTGCACAGCTAAAACGTGATTAGGTTTTTGACAATATCTTGTTCTGTAGTTATCCAAATGGAGTGACTTTTAATTTGGAGTCAACTAGAGACATAGGGCTACAAAATTTCTAAAAAATTCAATTTTAATTCAGTCTCTAAGAATTTCAATTTTTGGATGGAATTTGAGTTCAGGGCACCATTCCAGTATAAGAACAGTTTGAAAATGTTTGGGGTATAACTTTCGGATTATTGAACCCAATTGAATGATCTTAGTGTCATTAAAAACTTAAGAGATAGGAGAACCGTTTTATAGGAGAAAGTATTGCCAAATTACTTCTTTTGCATTGTCTTAATGATCAAGAATAGTAGACCTGAAAGTATGTTTTTGGAAAAATCTGAAATGAACAATTGAGTTATGAAATTTGATTCTAACAGTTTTATTGAGGTGTAAACCCCAAGTACAAATTATACTTAGGTAAGTTTTGATATATGATTGACAATGTGACAAGAATAATGGAATAATTCCTGGGATTGTCATTGAGCATGCATTATACACATTCTATATACACATTTGTGCATGAAGGAATACTTATAATTGTGCAATTACTAATATGCATGCAATGTGTGTATTTCATAATTTGGATGAGTAGGATAAAAGTCCACATTCAGACGTCCGCACTGTGAGTCGACCTAGATGGTTTTACTTTTGATTGCTCTAATCATATTATGTTTTGAATTATCTTATGAATGTTATTTTTATTGTGTCAATTCCGGACACTGAAGGTCTGATGATTTTGATGTATGAATGTAATATTGAAGTTCTCCTTGTATGAGAATTTGATGAAATATGTGATATTTAATTTGATTGTTAAATTCTAAAGAAACATACAAATATGTATGTGATTGAAAAAGTGTTTCTCAACATTTATTTTGAATGCCAAACAATGTTTCGATGATAAATGTATTCTGAATGTGAATATGACATATGAAAGTGACCGATTTATCATATAAGAATATGAAGCATTCCATTACATGAATGCATGAAAGATAAAGACAGTTGTGACTGGAGTAGCCACTGAAAAAGAGCTTAAAGCTCAAAATGTGAAAAAGAGCTTAAAGCTTAGCAAGTGATTGAGAGTCAAAGGCTCACTATGAAAAATGAGCTCAGTATCCCTAACGGATACAGGACAATTATCAGTGAACCCAATATCCACAATGGATACGGAACAGTTATAGGCACTCGGTCACAAAAAATAATAAATGAAAGTGAGTCACTACTGCATTGCATAGTCATTTAATATGTATGTTCGAATTATTGCAATATCCTGTTAACTTGTAATTGAATGAGAATGTGAATATTGTGAACAAAGTGATATGTGATTATATGAATTGTATGTGTATGTGATTGAGTGAGCCATCAAGGACGAACACTCACTAAGTTTGCAAAAACTTACCCAAATTTTGCAATATTTTTCAGGCTCAAAAGAGTTACCTCGTTAGGCTAACGGGAGTATAACTATTGCATTCAAGTAAGAGATAGAGGTTGGGATCAGTTTGCGTCTGCATTTATTTTCTTATTTTTATATCAAATTGTATATACTCGGATATCACTTAGGATATCAGGTACGTGTCGTGAGAGTGGAATGTTACAATTAGTGGCTACTAATGAACATTAAATATAACAATTAAATATTATATTCAACATTCTAGTAATAGATTCTTAATAGAATAACCTAAATAATGTATCAAGACCATCTTTACAAAACCCGATTCAACCAACCCAAACAACAATAACAATCCAAAAAGAGAATATCAATGTTTACAATATGAGATAGCTTAACCGTGACTCAAGCATCAATTCACATTGGAACCGGTGTCGAAAAGGTTAGCCTTCCATTTTCCTTCAAGCTCCAAAGCCATCATAGCCTTTTTTGAGGTTGAAAGTTAAGAGAAAATGATGTATTCGCTTTTATCCCGAGGGTTACTCTTTCAGCCATCACAACATTCCCTTTTATAGTTAAAAACTAGGTTCAAATGGGACAATATCTTTTCTCACTACCATGAGAAGTGTTGAGTGCTAAGTTTTAATCAAATTAAAACCCTTAGAATACTACAAATGCACAGGTCGTGAATTATAATATTTGAGGTGTCAATCCCACAAGGAGTTATGAACCAATCTAACTCTAAGTTATCTAAGGCTTAAGGAATTAAAAAAATGAAAATAAAATCAAGACAAAAAATTAATCACAAGAATATATTTGATGGAAAATCAATCTGTAAAATTAACATAAAAGAAATCAATTTAAGTAACACTAAGTGATAATGGGAAACACGCAAGAGAATTTATCAAATTATGAAAGATGGGATTTTTCCTATCATCAACCCTAACTTAACCATTTATATGTTATTATGGTGTTAGTTCTAGACTATTGAAGGGAGGATTAATCTCTCTCAAGTTACAATCACAAGTCCTAATTAATAAACCCTAATTAAGTTTATTATTGGACATGTAATTTCTCAATTACCAACAGCCCTAATACTAATTAGTTCTTAATTTTCCTAACAAAGAATCAGGTTTCACACGGGATCTATTTCCATACAATTACCAATTTGATTAATTGTCTGATCTATTAGATTATTTAAGTCTCATTAAACAACGTAATCATTTCATATTTAATTCACTCTCTCGAGTTATTACCGAAACATGAAGCTACAACAATCAATCATAGATTAACATAAAATCAAGTCAAAATCCTTTTTAAAAAAAGTTAGAACATCATCTTTTCATCTATATCCATAAATATATTCATATCCATCTCACACATTCAGTAAAGAAATAAACAAGATGAACGAAATTGTCACTTTGAAAGGGACTGTGATGAGTTGGGCAGGTAACAGTGTTGGAAGCCCTCACCTCTTCTTTCTCTTCTCCTTTCTCTCTCTTC
Organism: Erythroxylum rotundifolium; assembly: GCA_027563915.1. NCBI lineage: Eukaryota > Viridiplantae > Streptophyta > Magnoliopsida > Malpighiales > Erythroxylaceae > Erythroxylum > Erythroxylum rotundifolium. The sequence goes on from JAOSBO010000210.1 coordinate 26,323,894, forward strand.
TTTTTCTCTCCTCTTGAAGCTTTTCCCAAGGTGGCAGAAAGGAGAGCTCCTTTTAGGGTTCCTTTCTTTTCTTTATATACTCTTTTCTATTCTAGGCAACCCTAAGGTTTGAAAAGTCTGAAAAATCCCTCGAAAACTTAGTTTCTGAAGGTTATCTACCATTGTTGTCTTGCAGGCCACCATAATTTCCTGTAGTACTATGATCACGACACGTAATTTATCCTTTTATTACGATCGTGGCATACTGGCCTCAATCGTGGCCCTTCCTCCATCTTCCGTCACAATTGTGGCATATTGACCATGTTCGTGGCCATGGGTTTTACCTCAGGCTTCCTCTGATTCTCCTTTATTCTTCAATATTTGCTCTAAAACACTAGCAAACGCATCAAGGAATCTTAAACACATAAAATTGAAGCTCATTCATGTGCTCTAATCCATAAAACACAAATGTTTAACCAAATAGCAAAATCTTAACCTACACATGAACTAAACATTCTATTTAATAACTAAACACATACTAAACTACCCACTAAAACATTATGCAATCTACCACTATCAACATCCCTACACTATGAATTATTATTTTTCTACCTATTGAGTGCTAAGTTTTAATCTATCTAAAACCTTTAGAATACTGTAGGTGCACATGTGATGAATTGTAGTATGTAAGGTATCGATCCTATGAGGAGTTGTGAACTAATCTAACCAAAGTTAACTATGACTTAAGAAATTAATAAAATGCAAATAAAAACAAGAAAGAAAAGTAAACAAAAGATTATGATTACTAGAAAATTAATTCATAAAATTATTGCAAAAAAATCAAAGTAAGCAATACCAAGTGACAATGGGAAAAAACACAAGAGAATTTATCAAATTATGAGATATGGGATTTTTCCTATTATCAATGCTAACCTAACCCTTTATATGTTATTATGGTGTCAGTTCTAGACTATTGAATGGAGAATTACTCTCTCTCAAATTATAATTACAATCCCTAATTAAGTTTAGTACCGAGCATGTAATTTCATAATACCAACAACCCTAACCCTAATTAGTTCTTACGCTTTTTAATAAACAATCGGGTCTCACACGAGATCCCTCTCTGTAAAATAACCAATTTGGTTAATTGCATGATCTGTTAGATTATTTAAATATCATTAAATAACCTAATCATTTATTACCAAAATGTGAAGCTATAACAATCAATCACAACACCTAATTGCAATAATATAAAAACGATTAGATTAACATCAAATAAAGTCAAAATCCCTAAAAAAAATTAGAGCATCATCTTTGAATCCATATCCATAAACATATTCATATCCATCTTACACATTCATTATAGAAATAACAAGATGAACAAAATTGTCACTTGGAAAGGGAATGGGATGATTTAGGAAGGCAACAATGTCAGAAGCCCTCTCCTCTTCTTCCACTTCTCCCTACTCTCTGTTTTTCTTCTCCTTTCTTAAAGCTTTTCCCAAAGTGGTATAAGCAAGAGCAACCTTTGGAGTTCCTTTCCTTTCTATACATATTTTTTTCTATTCTAAGCAACCCTACGGTCTTTTCGAGTCTAAAATGTCCCTTCAAAAGTTGGTTTTGAAAGGTCACCTACATTTATTGTAAAATTGGCCACGATTGTGGCACCTGATTTAACCTTTTTTTTTAATTATGGGCCTTCTTCCACAAATTTTTCATGATCGTGGCCATAGATTTTGATCAACAGTTTACGTGTGAAAAATTTTAATATTTATAACATCGATCTTTTCGTAAGCACACTGGTAGTTTGCGTGGTACCTAAAGTTTTGTTCTCACAAGGAGGATAATTTAATCCTAAAATCTAAGGCTTGACAAAATTTCACAATATATCTAAATAAAAAACTAATGCAAAATTTTAACCAATCAAACAAACAATATCAAGAATTGAATTCAAAAAATATAAACAGATAGGAATTTTGCACAACCAATCACGAATCATCCTAGAAGTTACCAATTGATAGGAAGGGGTTTTAATCCGAAATTAATGAACTTCTAATCAACTTTGGAATCACCAAATTACTGGGTTTAGATGGTTCTAGGGTAGATTACACTCTCCTAAATTATAATCCTTAACCCTATTTTATAATCCCTAATTTAAATTATGGGATTGTAATCTCTAGATTTCCAATTAACCCAAAACCTAAATTAGTTCTGAAATTGTCCAGTTACCTACTAGAAATCTATGCTTGATCTCTCGTTAGCCTAATTTGATGATATTCAATCGAGTTACGCTCTCAATTTATTGCTGAATTATTAAGCACAAAAATTGAATCACAAATAACTCAATGAAAATATAATAAATTAAACTTCGTTAATCTTAAAGATAAAAATCTTAAAGGTGAGCTTAGAAAAAAATCCACATTCAATAAAACCTATCTCAACAACCATCTCAATTTTATACATCAATAAAACTGAAATAAAATGGAAAATACGCTTGGAATGGATTGATGAAGTAAAAGAAGGTGGGAAATAACCTGTTCCAGGAAGTACTTCACGTCAAGCTTCTTCTCCGTATCTCTCTTTTGTCCCCTCCTTCCTCAAATCTCTCGATATGCACTCTAGGGTTTCTGAATTGAATGATGTAAAATGGCTTCTCCTTTATTCTTTAATGTTATACTTATATGTTGGAAGCCCTAGGGTTGATTTGGGGTCGAAGTAGTCTGAAAAGTCCCACAAAACTTGACGCTTTTAGTTGTTTTCGTGTCTGCCTAATGTAGGCTATGATTGTGGCAAGCAAACCCTTTTTGTTACGATCATGGCCCAATGTGCATGATCATGGCCTAGTTTTGAGCTCTCTGTCATGATTATGGCCTGGGTCCTATTCGCCTACCTCTTTCTGAGACAATCATGGCCTATTGTGCCATGATTATAGGCCATGGTTTTGGCTCGAAACTTTTCGAAACTTCTCCGTTCTTCACCTTTTACCTTGAAACACTAACAAAAACATCAAGTTAGCTAAAAAATATAATGTTTAAGCTCGAAGACTCATACTAACCTATAAAAACACATAAATACATAAACTAACACTTTTAAAACCTAAATACACACAAAACACTCAATTTAACACTAAATACAAAATAAATTATACCCTAAATCATAATGTAATTCATAACTATCAACATCCCCATACTTAAATGTTTTCTTGTCCTCAAACAAACAAAACAAAGAAACATATAACACATACAACACACAATGCAATAATGAGAAAATGGCTTTAACTTAATGAAATAAATTTAATCTTAAACATGATTGTTCAAGTTATATCAAACCATTAGCATGCAAAATCTATGTCTAAGGGCTTTGAACTAAATATACAACTTAATTGAAATCCAAAGTTAATTTATTTACCCTTTTCAATTGCACACACACATTAATGATGTTTTAGTTCTTCATACTCCACAACTATTCCTAGGTATATTTTCATAAACAGTCAAGTTTATTGCAATTTCAGTAGGTTTATTAAGGAAACAAGCTTCTTTTATTTTTTTTGAATATGGACTTAGTCTTTTTATGTGGAGGCAAACACTAGTAATGAATGTCAGTCCGGTTACTCAACTAGGTCATATTTATTAAACAACTTGGTTGAAACATCATTATAGCTTTTTAACGTGGAGGTACACATTTATGATGCATGTCGATCTGATTACCCAGCTATTATCATGTTTCCAACTGGCTACTAGCTCTATTTATAACCCAAGGGTTAACAGAATAGTGATTTATTTAACAAAAATTTAAACATACTTTTTTTATTGCAATTTATTACCTACCTTGTTGTTTTGTTCCTCGTTTTTTATGAAAAAAATACTAGTTAAGCTAATTAAGTTGAAAGGCCTCAAATTATGATTGAATGTGAAAATCTAGAGGGTGCTAAACTTATTCTAAATCCTAATTAAGCTATATATTTATTCAAACAACCGCGATTCACTAATTTTTAAAGTTAATGATTATTCACAACCTAATAGACTATGTTCAAAATTAAATAAATTTCATTCTATCACACAATGCAATCTAATCAAATTCAAAATTTCACTCCATCATACAATTGCAAAATCACATTCAAAAGTAAAACACATAATCACTCCCTACACTTGAATGACACGTTGTCCTAAATGTGAGCAGGAAACACATAACACATAAACGACAAGTAGATACGAAATTTAAAGGAAACATAAATTAAATAAAAATAAACATAAAAGTAAAAAGAACTTAAGGCTAATTTGAAAAAGAAAAATAAGGTTAGACATAAATCTCACAGAGATAGAGGTGGTGATGGTATCGGAGGCGGTAATCGGATGCCCCGAGTCTTGAAATACCGATGGATTCCTCAGATATCCCAGCTCTAGCATCGTTGTGTCCGCGCCACTTCCCTCATGGTTCTGGTGTTTTCTGCAATTGCATTTCGAACTTTCTTCCATCCTAGTTTTTCCACTTCTTCTTCCTCGGGTTCTTAATTGACTACTGGATTCCTCTTGCTAAGGTAGCGTTGAACTTGAGCTTGCCTGACTGGCCCTAATCTTCACATGTGTCTTTTGGCTAATATCCTTAAGTTCTATGTTCTGGGAGTTAAGGATTTCAGCCTGCCATAAGTGATGGTAGTCTAGGAAGTCACGTAAGTGGACAGTTAATCCGCTGTGGTCTATGCCATAATATTCAAAAATGGTGGACACTAGGTATCCCATACCTAGATTATTGCCCTCTTGTGCGGAGTCACAACAATGACATTCGGCACATGTGTGGCTGCACACACTAGAATACTATGGTCCATGCACCACAACATAAATAGTTCCTTTGTAGAACACTTATCGATTTTTATTTTGTTAAAAACCAGCTGACATATGAATTTTTACAGCAGTAAGTATTTGTAGGACCTAATTATATTGTTATAAGCATTCTTGGTGTGAAAACACTCAATTCCAGTAAGTTCATTCCAATACTGAGAAGGATGAAAATCCTTATATTGATCGATAACGGCAGGTTCAAAGAATCCATATATATCTCACATGATTTCTATATTTAGTTCATAGGCTTTTCCTTTTAATCTAACCCATAATTCCTTGCGGTTCCTAGGGTCGTAAGCCAATGAAGTAAAGAATTCCAATGTGAGTTCCTGATAAATAGGAAATTGGAATCGTATAAATTATGCTTATTGGATTCTTTCTACTAAGTTTTCTACTCTATCGCGTAGCTCTAGCCTATTAAGTGTCTTGAAATCAAAGTATCTAGGAGCTACAATTTGTCTAGAGTTTAGCGATATCTTCCTCCTTAGTGTAGAGCAAAAAGGGCACTCTAAAATCTGCTACTCGGTTTCTTCTCCCACATCCTACAACTTGATTTCATCTAGCTTGCTCTATTCAGGTGGTTTGCTTAATATGTAGCATAATTTAGTAGAATTTTGAAGAAAATTGGAAGGTTGAAATTTTTAGTGAGAGGTGAGCATGTTTGTAGGCTTAAAGTCTAGAGAGATAAAGTGAAAATGGAAGTGAAATTAAAACTAAAGTTAGAACTGAATATATAGGTAGTAAAAAGGGTAGAATGGTAAATTTTCTTTTCAAAATATCATCCTCCCTCGTTACTGCACAGTCATAAGGATCGTAGCCAATAGCTTACCACCACTTTCCTTTTTTCTCCTTTTTTTCCAATCTTTTCTCTTTTACTTCTAAATTCTTCGTGTCCCTTTTCACCTCTCTTTTCATACTTGATTTGTTAGGCCCCGTTTTCGAAGTCTAACTTCTGAGTCATACATGAGCACATTACCTTGTGGGTTCCTTTTAATGGAATCTCATTAGCCAACTTAGGCTCAGTTCCATTCTCATAACATCCCAAATTTTCATATTTGAACACTTGATATACGACAATGCATTCTTATGTTTATATCCTCAACTGTCACCCTAAACAAATCACTCATTTTTATCTCTTATTTTCATATCAAACTAAGTACATTTCAATCTCCATTCAAACCTAAATGTATCACAGGGATGCATCGATAAATCCACAATTTATAAATGTACAAGATTTGGGACAATATGCATAACTTTCACCATGGATGTCGGATTAAGGTCATTCAAGCTCAGTTTCGAAGAGGTTTTCGAGTTCTATAACTTCCATGAAGACCCTGAAGAGAGATTTTTTCTATTTAGAGAGTCAAAATTTGTAGATTTTTAAAACTATCCTGAGAAAGTACGCTTAGCGGACTTATATAGCTTTCAATGGACATGAATTGAGTTGGGACACCAAAATACCTGAGAAGGTCTGCCAAGCGAAGATCATGCCCATCAAGAAGACGTTTATGAGTCTATTTCCATATTTTCAACTCCTACAAGTTACCTATTACCCATCTTATGCATATCTATCATTCCTAACTCATTTTCCTTCTTTATCACTTCCATTTCAACTCAATATAATTTACAATTAATTCATTATCTATGTTTGGTCATCATCCCAAAAACACAATCATTCAACTTATAAACATTCATTATAAATTTCTCACGTGTTCAACCCCAATTATCATCTTCATTTCATCTCTAACTTATCACACTACTTCTTCCCATTTCAAGACACCATAGTACTTATGACACTACTTCTTCCCATTTTAAGACACCATATTACTCTTGCATTATTGGATCAAATAGAAAAGCTATAAAGTGTCCTGCATACACCCTATACAGCATCACTAACTTGTAACAATCATATCTTTCAAGTCCGATCTCCAAAATCTACAAACTATATCTCATTGGAAAGATAAAAGAATGAACTACAACTTCCAAGATGACAACCTTGTCTAAATCAGCCTAGATCAATATAGTTTTTCCCCTGACGTCAAAACACAGATTTCTACCCTTAGGAATGCTTGAAAATGTAATGCAAAAAATTGGAAATTTATGAGCAACGCCTACATATATTTCATTAAAATCAAAAGAAAAGAGTTTTACAAAGCTTTAACGGGCATTTCAAGACCTGAATACATCATTAATCTCATAATCAAAAATTCAAAAATACATATATGAGTGACATTGAAATGTAGCTAAAGCCTTGAGTTTTTTCCATACCAACTTACATACAAAAAATATGAAATCTTGGAGTGATGCCTTGACTTCCTCTCTTAGTCGATCTCTTGCTTTTCACCTGGAGATAGGTATGAAGGGGGTGAGCTTACAAGCTCATGGGTAATAAGTTTATAGCGGAGAAACAAGCAAAACCATTTAAAATATCATTTCTGCAAAAAAATGCTTTGTAACCATAGCACATGTATTTCTTAACGTCTCAAACTTGTCAACAAATTCATACACAACATAAGTAATCATAATGGTTTGGGAGGTCCATAAACAGAACGCGCTAGCACATTCTCATGAAATGGTCCTCTATAGTCATGAACAGAACGAACTAACACAATCTCACATAGTGGTTTTGCGTAGTCGTAAACATAAGCGGGTCCATGATGAAGCTACATGCCACTAGCAGGCAGGCAGGAGAAGCCTTTAACAGAGTCAACATGCACGTGACATAACAGAATGAACCACCTCAAACCCACACAAACATGAATTTCATATTTATAACGTCTTGCACATTTCGGAATCATGATTTTCATAAACATGATATTTTTTTAATACAATTTCCATCATCATTTCATATATCATCATCAAGATTCATGTACCAAACATATAGAAAACATTTCAATCATTCAATAAGCAATAAATGCAATATTTATAAAACAATTGAAAATCATTCAAATTTATTGATTGGGAAAAATTCTCATGGCTTATTAGCTCAACTATAAACAAGTAACCCACTTGAATTCCATGCTTAAAAATGCCTTTCCTCTTGCTCCTCTTGCCCCACTTGATTTCCTTCAAGATTGGCAAAATTCAAATTCAATAGGAATCCAAATTGAGAACCCAACAACCATATTCACTAAAATTGATTCTAAAATACTTACAGCCATACATTTCCTAAGCTTCATAAACCAAAAACCTTCTAAAAATCCAAAAGATTAAAAATGGGCTTACCTTGAATCTTCACCAAACAAAGAGATGTTCGGCTCAAACGAAAGCTCTTCTCTTCCTCTTTCTTTTTCTCTTCTTGAACAACCTCAAAATAACTCTTAACAGCTAAGAAAAGATGGAATCTAACTTGCTTCTTCTTTCTTTTCTCTCATGAATGACTCTCTCCTTTCTTTCTCCTTTTTTTCGTTTCTTTCACTTTACTCTCTTCAATTCACGTTTTTCTCCTTCTAATAACCAAGACAACACTTTCCTCTTCCCTTTTTACCCTTAATGAATGCTAAAAGTCCACTTTACCCTTCCTTTAATGCTTCTTGATTTGTAAACTTAAGTGACATGCCAAAAATGCCCTCAATTCATCTTAATGCATTAATTTCACCAAACAGTGAAATAAAATCCTACTAATATTTAAATAAATATTTAAACTCCAATAATAATTCTATCATGACCTCATAATTTATTTAAATCATGCTTAACAACTCTATTCATTCTAAGGCAAAAATTCAAATTCCATGCTTATTTCATAAAATATCATGCTTAATTCAACGAAAAAAATTCAGGGGCTAACATTTCTCCCCATCTTAAAAGAATTTTGTCCTCGAAATTCTTACCTGAGTCATTGAAGAGGTGTAGATACTTCTCCTTCATGGCCTCCAAGGGCTCCTACGTGGCCTCTTCTTTTGAATGGTGTTTCCACAAAACTTTAACCAGTTAAACTATCTCGTTCTTGAGAACCTTTACTTTAGTGTACAGAATCTCCACTAAAATCTCCTCATAGGTCAGATCATCTCTCAACTGAACCTTAGTGGTTTGAATGATGTAGGAGGGATTTGATCTATACCTCCTTAACATGGAAACATGAAAAACATTATGGATCTGTGACAATTCTAGTGGCTGCGCCAATCTATAGGCTTATGGTCCAATCCTCTCAACAATCTCATAGGGACCAATGTACTTGGGGCTCAATTTTCCCTTCTTGCAAAACCTCATCACTCCTTTCCAAGGAGATGTCTTAAGAAAGACTTTCTCACCAACTTTATACTCCATTTCCTTTCGAGGTGCATCAGTATAGCTCTTCATTCTATCTTGAGCTACTTTGATCCTTTACTTAATTAGATTGACTGTTGGGCCCCAATTTTTTTTTATTTTACCAAGCATAATGTGAATATATGTTATGGTCTTGTTAGGTAAATCTTTTTAATTACAGTTTGATTATTATGTCAAGTTTAGGAGGATTTATTTGATGGATTGATGGAAATTTGAAGTATTAAATGGAAGAATTAAGATTAAGTTAGAGTATAGTATGGTGTAAGTGAAATTGAAGAATTAAGAATGCATAAGGGTATTTTGGGTGGATTATTTAAGGATAAAAGAACATAAGTTGTTAAGTAAGGGCAAAATGGACCTTTTTCACTA
>JAOSBO010000210.1:26346776-26361123 GCA_027563915.1 Erythroxylum rotundifolium
GATCATATAAAGAATTATAATGAAACACATATGAGTTCACCACTCATCAAGATTGTGGTCTATAATAAACGAATGCTCACGTTGTATGTTTTAAGATTAAAGTAACGACCCACTTTATTCTTAAAATATATTTGATTCTAGATTCATTTAATAGTGCCATTATCAACAGTCAACTACTATCATGATATAGAACTCATCATTCCCTCGAAATAAACTCCTTTACTTACATGGCGATAGATCACAAAACTACAGTTTAAACCATAATCAAGCGACCAACTTGATTATTCAACTGTGAATCCATTATTTATATTCTTATATACATATTTCCCATACATCTCTATGTATATGTATATTACTTATGAAAGAATCTCGGTACCTTATGACTAGATATATAATGCTCTCATAAAAGCCAAACTCTTTTATTTTTGTTAATAATAAATATTTTCATTACAAAAATGTAACTAGAAGAAAATTAAGTTATAATTAAATACACTTGCTTTCCAGGGCACTATATTTACATAACTCCAACAACTTGAAATAAGCCTAGTATCCACAAAGGATATGGGTCAATACCTTAAAAAAAGCAGGTATCCACAAGGGATATGGGTCAGTACCTAAAATAAGCCCGATATCTACAAGGGATATGAGTCAATAAATAAGCACTCGATCACAATACAACAAAAACGAAAGTGGAGCCTCATGTGCATTGCATATATATCTTTACATGTATCATATGAATAATTGCAAAGAATGGTTAAATTGTGTGGATACAATAATATGCTATGTTTGTGTATATGTGAATGATATGAATGAGATACAAATCAATGATTAGATTATCGTGAAATGACTATATGAAATGCTTATGTTCATAATGAATTTGTCGAAATATGATGTGTCTTGCGATCAGGTACTAAATTCTGATTTGATATATGATATTTGATTCTATATGATGCGAGATACTAATTGAACTGTGTCATATACTTGTGATATTTATGCCTGTTTTGAGTAAGTACATCGATGATGGTTCACTCACTAAGTTTACAATCTCATCAAAATTGCAAAACTATTTTTCAGGTTCAAGAGAAATCTAGCTAGCCTAGTTGAAATAACTTATGTAGTCGGATATAGGTCAGTGTCGGGATCAATTGTTCTTGTGAATTTCTTGATTATGTTATATCAAGAATTGTATCTTTCAACTACTCTATATTGTACATGTGAATTTTGGAAATGTAATGAAATTTGAGACTATATATGTTTCTGAATAAAAATGGAACAACATGATTATCAGAATGTTTTATGTTATGTGTAATGGATGAAAAAGAAAACATGAATTGATTTAATTATCTTAATGTGCCATTTTCGTGGAGTATGTTCCCGAATATCCTTCGCTATATTTGGTATATGCTTTATGGGAGTGGTATGTTACATGCTACCTCCACCATTCCATTCCAATCATATTTTTTGATTTATTTTAATTTTATTGATGTATAAAATCGAGATAGTTGTTGAGAATAGGATTTGTTGAATGCTAATCTTACCTTCGGGAATTTTATCTTTGATATTAATGGAATTTGATTTATTACATTTTCATTCAAATATTTGTGATTTAGTTTCTGTTTGTAACAATTTGGTAATAAATTGAGAGAGTGAACTGAGTGAAAATCATTAAATTACGTTAACGAGAGTTAAGTAGTTTAATAGATTAAGAATTGAATCAAACTGATAAAATTGTGTAACGAGAGATTGTGCATAAGTTTCCAGTAGGTTAATGGACAAATTCAGAAGTAACTTAAATTTTGGGTAAATTGTGAATCGAGAGGTTGCAATTATATAATCTAAAGAGGGTTTATTAATTAGGGTTAAAGATTATAACTCGAGAGAGCCACCCTAGGACCATCTAGACCCAGTAATTCATTAATCTCATAATCAATTAGGTTTCCATTAAGCTCAAATTAAAACCCCTTTTCTCTCAATTGGTAGTTCCTAGGTTGATTCTTGATTTAGATGTGCAAATTGCTCTCTTGTTTATATTTTCTGAATTTGATTATTGAAATTGATTGATTGACTGATCGAATTAATTTTGGTTTTAGTTTTGTTCTTTAAATTGCGGTAATTTGAGTTTAGCCTTAGATTTTAGAATTAGATTATACCTCCTTGTGGGATCAAAACCTTAGGTACTACGTGAATGACCTATGCATTTGTAGTATTATTGAGGTCAAAAATATTAAAACTTATCATATCAAAACTTGTGATCAAGTTTTTGGCAACATTGTTGGGAGGCAATGTTTAGTTCTATAATTTAAGGTATTAGTTAGTTGAATTTTTAATTTTTGTTTTCATTCTTTCATTTTATTTCAGAAATCGTGCTCTTGCATGAACGCAAGATTCACGAGAGGTTCGAGTTGTGTAGAAGAAATGTTAGACTTACATATCAATCGTTTAGAATAAACCCTCAGGAAAGCTCGACGAGAAGAAGAAGAAGATATCGAGAAATTAACAATGGCTAAGGAATTTGAACAAAATATAGTTCATAAATCAAACCAAGGATAGTAATAGAGGACCTTTATGGACTTTATGAAACCAAGGTTCAATGTGGCAAACCAAGATGCAGGACCCCGTTTCTGAGGCCTAACAATTTCATATGACAAAGATCGTAAGTGTGTGATTTTCCCTTATAGGATTATCTTTATAAAGCCCCATCGGTTTACCTCCATTCTAATAATATCCCAAAAGTCTGGTTTTACATAGATCTAGATATGTTTAAACAGCCGAAGCTTGCTCTTTACTAAGTCGTGCTCCTCCGCTTCATTTCCTCACTTACTTTTCATTGATAATTTTAAATTGACACCAAAAGTCGGGTGACAACTAGTGGGATGGAAATCGAAACTTCAAATTTACAAGCAGGATCTTCAACATCAGCGTGGGCGGGTTCGCCGTGGCGAAACTAGGGAATGTTTCCTATGATCTCTCGGGACAAATTTGCCGCAGCAAACTATATGTTTCGCTTTGACAAAATAGCAGTGAAATTCTAAGTGACTCTCCAGCGAAGTTCACCACGACAAACTAAATGTTTTTCCATGACGAAATGAGTAAGTATTTCCTAAAGACTATTGGGAAAAGTTCGTCGCGGCAAACTAAATTTTTTGCCATAGCAAAATGAGTAAGTATTTCCTAGGAACTCTCGGGAAAAGTTCACTGGGAAAACTAAATGTTTTTCCATGGTGAAACGAGTAAGTATTTCCTAGGGACTCTCGGGAAAAGTTTGCCGCGGTAAACTAAACGTTTGGCTATAGTGAAATTCTTAAGGTTGAGGTCTAAAAATCTCTTAGGAAAAGTTTGCCGCAACTAAATTTGGTTCACCGCGGTGAAACCCTTGATTCTGAAATCCTTGACGGACACATCCAATACCATTTTCACTCAAATCTTCCCAAAATCACTTCCTCAAACAATTTTATTATCACATTGATTTCATTAAACTCCCAACCTCAACTCTATTGATCCTTCACATACATCAAACTCACATCTTTCACTATAGTCGTCCTATGTAGCATTACTAATTCGTAAAGATCATATCTTCCAATCAAAATTTCCAAAAACTTTATACTTTATATCATTGGAAAGCTTAAGAGATAGTCTACCACTTCCAAGAAGATGGGTTTGTCTGATTCAACCTAGATCAATTCAAATTTTACCTAGAGTTCAAATTTTACCCTCATGAATGCTTAAAATAAATGAAATGTACAAGCTTTGAGAATTATAAACAAAAACATAATCCTTTTCATTTCCATCAAAGATAAGAGTTTCCAAAGCTTTAATGGGCATTTCAAGCCTTAATACATCATGATCCAAAATACAAAACTTACATCAAGTCAAATTGCTCAAAACGCAACTAAAGCCTTATTTTACAAAAGCAAACTTGGAATACAAAATAAGCAAAAATCTGGAGTAATACCTTTAAACCTAATCACTCGATTTCCTGCTCATCACCTATAGATGGGATGGAATGGGGGGTGAGCTTAAAGCTCGTACGTAGCAGTCTTATAATCGGTAACAAGCAAAATAATTTAACAATGCACAATGCATAATGAAACACATATTTCCCAATTCTCAATTATTAAACACTTATAAGCAACACCCTTTATGCATTCAATAATCTTGTCAACACATAAACATATTAAAATGGTCTGGGTGGTCCATAAATAGAACAAGCTAACAGATTTCCATAAAATGGTCCTGTGTAGTCATGAACAAAACGAACTAACGCAATCCCACTTAGTAGTTTTGCGTAGTCATAAACATGAGGGAGTCCTGAAAGGAGCTCTGTGACATTAGTGGGCAGGTGGGAGAAGCCTTGAGTCAGAGTGCACTTGACGAACAGAATGGACCAAACCAAATCCACATAACATATATTTCATATCTTGTAAACTTGTTGCCCAAAATGGCATGTTTTTCAAAAAGTGATTTCATAAACATTTCATTAGAAAATAAAATCATTTTTGCATTCTTTTCATAAATCATCACACAATATTCACATGCCGACCATATTACATTTTCTCAAAGCATTCAAGAGCAATAAATGCACATTTATTAAATTATTGAAAAAATTTATTTTCTTGATTTTCGAAGAAACATTAATGGTTTGTTATTCAATTATAAAAATGCAACCCACCTTGAATTCCTTACTTATCAATAGCTTAATGATGCCTCTCCTCTTTCTCCTCTTGTCTCTTCTCTTGATTTCCTTCAAGATTGCCAAAATCCCAATTTCAATAAGACTTCTAAATTAAGAACTCACAGAAATACATACACTAACATTAATCCTATAATACTTAAACCAAGGCATTTAAGTTTCACCAATCAAAACTCTTCCAAAAATCCAAATGTTCAAACATAACTTACCTTGAATCTCTTCCAATCAATGAGTTTCTTGGCTTAAATGTAAGCTCTAATCTTCCTCTTTCTTTTTCCCTTCTTAAGTAACACCAAAATCACTCTCTAAAACTAAAAAAAATAAAAAAACATAGCTAGCTTCTCTTCTCTTCTTCTCTTACATAACAACTCTCTCTTCTCCTCTCTTCAATTTTTGTTTTCTTCCTCTCCAAATGCAATACACAAATTTCTCTTCCCCTTTTTTACCCTTAATGAGTATGAAAAGTCCATCTTACCCTTCCTTTAATGCTTTTGGTTTCTAAACTTAATTGATCTTCCAACAATGCCCTCAACTCTTTCTTACTACTTTAACACCACTAAACCATATGATAAAAATCCTACTAATGTTAACACAATAATTAAACTCCAAAAACTAAATCATCAACAACTCCTAATTTGTTTAGGTCATGCTTAACTAAATAAATAAAAAAATTCGGGGCCAATATAAGAAGTGGCTGCAAGCAGCCTCATTCGAACTGGCACTCCTCAGTATGCTTCAATATAATGTGCAATTTTTTGGACCAGAAAATGAGGACCCGAATGCACACATAGTGAACTTCCTCGAAATCTGTGATACTTTTTGGTATCATCAGATGTCAAAAGATGTGGTCTAAATTTGGCTATTTTCCTTCATGCTTAGAGACAAAGCGAAGGCTTGGTACTATTTACTTAGCCCAGCTAACATCACGATGTGGGATCAGCTTGTGTGTGCTTTCTTAGATAAGTATTTCCTATTGAAAAAGACCACCAAGATTATTAAGGAAAGCAAAAATTTCCAGCAAAGTGACAAGGAATCAATCAATGAAGCATGGTTGAGATATAAAGATCTACAAAGGAAGTGCCCACACGACAACCTACCTAAGGAATTCCTTTTGCAAACATTTTACAATGGAGTCAACCCACCAATGAGAGGCATAATTGACGCAGCTTCAGGAGGAGAATCACTAATGTGGAAGATAGTGGATGACCAGAGGAGTTGACTGAGGAGATGATAAGCAATAGCTGTTTGTGGACGAATGAGTGGGGAGGCAACCAGCTACTTTCATAGAGCAAAAAAGAATTGTCATCGTCGATTAAATGACTAAAATTCAAGTAAAGATCAACAACTTGATGCCACAACTCAAAAACATGAAGGCAACGTCATCAGCATCGGTAAAGAACATACAATTGAAGTGTTAACACACTTAAACCATAATATCATGGACTGTTATCTAATGAAGGAAGATAATCTGGAGTAAGTAAATTATATGGGAGCTTAATCTGGACGAGGAGGGGGTAACAATCCCTACTCCAACACTTATAACACCAGGTGGAAGAACCATCCTAACTTCTCTTAGACAAACAATGTTGGAGGATAGTTCAGGCCACTAGGACATTCGGGCTTACAACAATATAAAGCAAGCTTGATGGAATTAAAGTTAGACAAGATTTTGGATAAGATTAGAGGCATGGAGGATGCACATAGGAGGCTCAAAGTAAATTCGAGTAAGTAGCAAAGAACCATGCCTCGTCAATACACAATCTGGAAGTCCAAGTTGGCCATTTAGTGGAGGCAATCTCTACTCGGAATGTTGAAAACCTTCTAACCAACACTGAGTCTAATCCAAAAGAACGAATCATGGTTATCAGTAAAACCTAGGATAAGGAACTTGAGAAGATGAAGGAAGAAGAAGATGAAGGAGCAAGTCAAGTGTTAAAGAAGACCTTCTAAGTGAGCCCGTAATTGTGCCAATTAAGGTAACTTGACCTGTACTTCCACATCATATGTTTGCTCAGTAAGAGTTATTTAAAAAGAGGGCATTGAGGAAGCTAGAGGAGATTCAACAAAAGAAGGTCGAGGAAATAACGAAACAAGTATAGATGAAGCTTACATTAAAGGAATCTGTCAAGACAAAGATTACAGAGCAAATATCGAAAAAGACCCCAACATTGCACAGAAGATGGAGGACCTAAGGGACTTTTTCGTCCTTTGCTGTATCAATAGAATCATCATAGATAGGGCATTCACGAATTTGGGAGTGAGTATCATCTTGAGGCCCTAAACCTTTAGTTTGAAGTTAGGGTTAAGAGAGTTAGTACCCACCAAGTTTTTGGTAAAGACGACTGATATAATGTGCATCAACCGAAGGGGATTATAAAGGATATGCAAGTAAAAGTTGATAAATATACCTTTCCTATAGACTTTTACATATTGGACACTGGCGAAGATGTGGAAACTCTGGTAGTTATTGACTGACTGTTCTTGGCCACTACGTGTTCAATCATTGACTTTGATGGGGGTGAACTAACTCTTAGGGTAGGCAAGTGTCTAAGAAAGACTATGAATCTACTTCACCTCTGGCGGATATCAAGGAACTTGAACCTTAAGGAGAATGAGAGGATATTGAGGATCTTAGTAATGTATTTAGGAAGGCAAGGAAAAAAGAATCGTAAGGAAGGTAAGAACTATAACATGACAACTAAAGTGCAAACTTTGAGATTAATGACTGCAATACCATTGCGACTTGTATTCGAACCACCGTCAGCTTAAAGGAGCATCGAGCTACCGACGTTAAAGGAAGCACTACATGGGAGGTAACCCATCAAAAATTATTACCTTTGATTATTTTTGTTAGAACACTTAAATTCTGTAGTTATGATTATTTTTGTTTTCAAATAGAATAAAAAAGGAATAGGATTTCAGAATAAAGTGGACGACAAACAAGTAAAAGAGAGGTGAAAAGGGCCACAAAAGAATTAAGAAGTGAAATTGAAAAGATTTGGAAAAAAACAAAAGAAGAAAAATCAAGCCACGATTGTGGCCTACGACTGGACAGGAAAGGGCGAACAGGTTTTTGAAAGAAATTTTTTACCATTTATCCTTTTAACTAGCTATATATTCAGTTCTAACTCCACTTTTTCATTTACTTTCCTTTTCACTTTATCTCTCTAGAATTCAAGCCTATAAAAGCTCTCATATCTCTCTGCAAATTTTCAACCCTTTAAATTTTCTTCCAAATTCTACTCAATTCTTAGGAAATATGTCAAGTATTAAGCAATTTTCAAGAAGGGAGCAATTAGGATGAAATCAAGTTACGGGACGTGGGAGAAGAAACTGAGCAGTAGACTTTGGTACGCCCTTCCTAATCTACACAGGGGAGGAAGGTACTCGTTTCCAATCTTTAAATGCTAGACAAATAGTAGTTTCCAAATACTTTGATTTTGAAACACTTGATAGGCTAGAGCTACGTGAGAGAGTAGAAAATTTAGCTGAAAGAATTTAGTAGGCCTAATTTATACAGTTCCAATTTCTTATCTATCAGGAGCTCACTTTGGAAAATTTCACTTCACTAACTTATGACCTTAGGAACCCCAAGGAATTATGGTTTAGGTAGAGAGGAAGAGCATATGAACTGAACATAGAAATCATTTGCGATATGTCTGGATTCCCTGAATCCTCCATCTTTGATCAGTATGATGATTTTTATCGCTCTCGATATTAGAATGAGCTCACTGGAATTAAGTAATTTCGTACCAAGAATGCTCATAACATCATAATAAGGTCTGAAGAGCACTTTTTATTGCACAAGTTTCTATGTCAGCTGGTTTTTGATAAAATAGAAACCAACAAGTGTTCCACAAAGGAACTCTTTATGTTATGGTGTATGGACCATAGTATTCTAGTGTACACATCAACATATATGCTAAATGCTATTTTTGTGACCTGAGCAAGAGGAGCAACAATCTAGGTATGTTGTACCTAATTTCTACCACAGCTGAATATTATGGCGTGGACCGTGGTGGATTAATAGTCCACCTACCTGACTTCCTAAACCATCACCATTTATGGCAGGCTAATATTGTAACATTCCATTACCCATGTTAAGGCTAAAATAGTAAATATGAAAGATTATTGAGAGATTAGAAAATGCATGAGCTTTCATGCTTATGCATTGTATGATATGCACATACACTTGAATATCAATTTTTGCACATGAAAATATTGGTACATGTATTCATTGACAATTTCTGGGTATAATTGATTGTTTGAACGTGAACATGATTTTTGGTATGTGATTTTATTGAGAATTGTGGTTTCTTGCATTGGAAGCTAATTTAGAGAGGGTATTTGTTAAATTAGAATTCTTGATGAATTTTAAGAGAATATTACTGTACAAGGAAGAATGTCTATTGGAAAGTAAATAGAGGAATAAAAATAGAAGTAAGAATAAATGATATTGAAGAATTTTTGAGAGATGACTTTGGATTTTTTTTGAGATGATTGAAGAAAATTTGGGAGAAGATTGAACTAGTTAATTGAGGAACCAGTTGAATTCCTTAGAAGTTAGATGAGTAACAAGTGTCACTTAACTATATGGTTATGTTAGAAATACCAAACCCACGTTTATTTTTAACTGGAAAGACTAAGTTACTGTTGTTCTTAACTAGTCATCTTTATGTTTTCTTCTTCGAGCTTCTCCTTCACCACTTGTTAATTCACAGAACCTTCACCAAGATTTAATCTTGCTTTCCTTTATCTGTTACCACTCCCACTTTGCTATTTTCTTACCTTTGCCTCAAGAAAACCTAAACCAAGCCACCTGTAAGATGATGTACGTGGATGCATGAGGATTAGGGTTTTTGGAGATTTTGAAGATTGTGAAGTTTGAACAAGTAAATACTGTGTTAATCCTTACGAGAAGTATGAATATGATATAAATTTGGAGATCCATTTGACATTTCATAATTATGGAAATAGTGGCCACTTTCATGAACACTGTACAAGTAAGATGAAAATCTGGATATATTGTTATTATGTACTTGATGATCATTATGTTATAAAATAGTTTAGAAATGATTTTTTTGAGTTTAAAAGACAAATGAATTCATGCATGAGAAGAGTGAAGAAAATTTATGAAAGTTGATAGATACATATATGCTCTATTTCCTTTTCACTGTGTTTATATGTATACATATGTGAATATTTTGATGTCTTGAATGATGAACCAAAAATAAATGTAAAGTTAAGGTGAGTTAGTTATATAGAGATGAGTTAAGATGAAATGAAAGAGTTGATGGAAATGAAAGTAGAATCAAATTAGAAATGTTAAATAGAGAAGAAAATGGAAAATGTAGAAAATGCAGAGGTGCAGAGGAAGATGAAATATGTAGAAATGTGAGGAATGCATATTGAATATGGGTGAATAAACCGCATGGGTTTTGATGTTCTGAGTAATAATAGATTTTGATTTGGTTGTCAATCAGTTGAGTTAAATGGAAGAGAAAATAAGATAGAAATATTGGTTTTAGCAAAGAAGAGAAAGAGAATGTAGAAAATTGAATGAAGATATAGCAGTAGCTTGTTCACTGATTATGCTTTTGCAGAAGTTCGCTATGGCCAACTACTTGGTTTGCCACGACCAACTCGCAGGATTTCCTTTCGGGAAAAGTTTGTCATGGCCAACTCTTTGATTAGCCACGACCAACATGTAACATCCTGTTCCTATACTAAGGGTTAGAACTCTAAAATACGATACATGTGAGATCGATAAGAGATTAAGAAAAATGCATCTCATGCTCAAACATATTATTAACAGACACACTTGTGAATTTGAATTGTTTTTCACATGAAATAATTATACATATACTCATTTGACATTTTCTAGGTATAAATGATTAATTTACTGTAGTTATGATGTGGATAGTGGCTTTTTTGTTCTGAAAATTGATTTTTTGAATCAAATTATAAATTTAGAATTTTTGGAGAAATTTGAGATTTTTCTAGAATTATGAGTAATTTTGGGACTAGAAAAATGCTGAGTGGCAGAACAATTGATGAATAGTAGTAGAAATAAGATTCAAATGGCAGCAAAAATTTTTATAAGTTACATTAAGATTAACGACAAGTGTCATTGAAAATTAGGAGTCAATTGGTTTGGCAATTGGAGACAAATGGGCTAGTTAATAAAGGACCGAGAAGAGACATTGGGAAAGTGACATGTGGCACCATTTATTTTAAATTACAAAGTTTATTAAGTGAAAGATCCACATTCTGGTCTTTCACTTGTCTTTTACAAGACATGCTTCATTTCTCCATCTTCTTCTTTTTCTTAATTTTCTTCATGTGCTCTCTTCTTAACTCACGACACCTCACTCTCACCTTCATCATGTTGACTTTTGGCTAGCTTTTTCACTTTGCTTCTTCAAGATTTATTGTCTTCTCCATCTTGTTATTAAAAGACCCAACTTATTCTACCTTAAAAGGGTGATTATCATATATGTTGGTGGAGCTAGGTTTCATGCTGATTGAAAAAGCTTGGGTTAATCCAGTAAGTAACCTATTAATCTTTGTGGCTTTGATGAATTAAACATGTTTTGATGATAGTTGGAGGTTAAATGTCTATAAAATGAGGATGGATAAGCCAAAACATGAATGAAAAATGTGGGTAGATTCATGTTTTGCTTTGATGTTTTGATGGGTAATAGATTACGGAACGATATAATGTTGGATTAAGAGAGAAAATGGTGTTTAAAGTGTGTTAGAAAAATGTTAGCTATGACATTTTCCATTGATTATGCAACTGTAACTTAGCCATAACCTGTTTTGTAGATATCAAAATGAGGTAATTTTTAATTTATATTAAACTAGTGATATATTTCTACAACTTCCTTGAAGAAGTCGAATTCTAATTCTATCTTTAAGAGTCCTGAAATTTAGCTTGAAGTTGAGAGTTTGTGTTTTGTTGAGGTATAAGAAACAACATGGAGTATTTTGATCATAACTTGCATGATACAAGAGAAAAATGTATGAATTTGATGTCGTTAGAAACTTAAGATAGAGAGGAACATCTGACTACAAGAAAGTATTGTCTGGAAACATTTGGTTTGAAGAGAAAAATGGCAAGAAAAGAAGAAATGAAAAGAAGAAGAGAGGAAGAGTTGTACTCAAAAGAAGGAAGAGCAAAGAAAAGCACGATTGTGCATCTACATGGTCGTGACTTTTCTATTGGGTTCAAAAGTCAGGGTCATGCTTTGCGACAATTGAATCCCGCAGGAAACTCACTATCATGCTCTTGCATAATCGTGACTTCTATGGCTTACTGAAAAGGGACTGATTTGAACATCCTTGATTCTTTTGGCTATAACTTTCCCTTCCGACCTCAAAATGACATGGGACCTAAACCATTAGGCTCGAGACACATTTTTTTACATATCCACCAAAAATTATAGCCATAGGAAATCATTTTTGAGAGATTTATTGATTAAATATGGAATAAAATGATGAACAATTCTAGAACTTCACAACAGGAGTATTTTTCACTGAACATGCTTCTTTATTTTGGCAATATATTGTTCTGTAGTTATCCAAATTAAGTGATTTTTGATTTGTAGTAAACTAGAAACATGAGGATACAAATTGCATGAAGAAATAGAGTTTTAATTCAGTCTCTAAGAATTTCAAATTTTAGATGGAAATTGAGTGCAGGGCACTGTTTTAGTATAAGAGCAGTCTGAAAGTTTTTGGGGGTATAACCTTTAGATTACTGAACCAAATTGAATGAGCTTGGTGTCATTATAAACTTAAGAGATAGGAGCACAATTTTATAGAAGAAATATTTCCAAATTACTTCATTTTCATTGTCTAAATGATCAAGAATAGTAGACTCGAAAGTTAACTTTTTGAAAAAAAATCTGAAATGATTCATTAGGGTATGAAATTAGATTCAAAGTGTTTAATTAAGGTATAAACCCTACGTACAAATGGAACTTAAGTGAGTTTGATATATGATTGATAATGTGACAAAAATAATGGAAAGATACCTGGGATTATCATTGAGCATGCATTGTACATATTCCATATACACATTTTTGCATAAAGGAATAATTATAATTGTATAATTATTAATGCGTGTGCAATGTGTGTATTGCATAATTTTGATTTGCAGGATAAATGTCCACATTCAGACATTTCCAGATCTTGGAAGCAATTGCTAACATAGAGCGTACTCTGAGTCGACCTAGATGGCCTCATTTCATTTTTTGTTATGATTTCAATTTCTATATTGAATGATTACGGTTATGATTATTTTGCAATATGAATATAATTGATGTGAATGTTATTTGCTTATGTTGATGCCGGACAATGAAGGTCTGAGACTTGATGCATCAATGTGGTATTGAAGTGCTACTTGTATGTGAAAGAGAAGAAATATGTGCATACTTAACTTAATTGTTGAACGCCGGACCAAGGTTCGATAATGAATGTGAAAGTGAATGTGAATCCAAAATCACATGACAGAATGAAAATATGTGAATGTGATGCATTCCATTACATGAATGCATGAAACATAAAGGCAGTTGTGACCGGAGTAGCCACTGGAAAGTTTATAAGAGCCAAAGGCTCACTATGTAAAATGAGCCCAATATCTCCAACGGATACGGGATAGTTATCAATGAGTCTAGTATCTACAGTAGATACGAGATAGTTATAGGCATTCGGTCACAACAAAGTAACAAATTGAAAGTGAGTCTTATGTGTCCTGCATATGCCTGATATGAATGATTATAATGGTTTGAATAATTTCTGAATGTGTTATGTGTTGAATGTAAAATGTGAAATGACTGATCAAGTGTATGTTATTCAACATGATGAATTAAGTTATGAGGTGAACCGCATGATTATATGAATTGTATGTTTATGTGATTGAGAGAGCCATCGAGGATGGTCAATCACTAAGTTTGTAAAACTCACCCAAAATTTGCAATATTTTTCAGGCTCAAAAGAGCTACCTCGTTAGGCAAACAGGAGTATAGCCATTGCATTTAAGTAAGAGATAGAGATCGGGATCAGTTCGCATTTGCATTTGTACTTTCTTATTTTTTTATCAATTTGTGTATTATGTGATTTTTTTATAATGTATATTTGAATATTTCTGTATGTAATAACTTTCCACAATGGAAGGGTTTGTAAATGAGAATGATAATAAATGTGATTTTGATGTTAGAAAAGAAAAGAATGGGCCCAATTTGATTATTGATTTCTGCATACGCGTGTATTGATTTGAAATGAAAAGTTTTGTAATGAGTTTGATTATTGACTATTCTAGCCTGCCACCCTCACAGTGTACATACTTAGATATCACTCAAGATGTCGGGTACGTGTCTTATGAGAGTGGGGTGCTACAATTTTGGTATCACAGCCCAGATTTAGTATCTTATATGGGCGTTTTTCAAAATATGAGTCAAGTTAGATGCATTTTAGACATGTCTTAACATGTAGCGGCAACTGATCCCCTGTTTGAGTCTCATTTACATGAGTCATACGCATGAGCATTCCTTAAGATGGTACTGCTGTTTCCTGCAACCAAATTCAAAAGAAATTACTTCCGTTAATACACTTTAATGTAGTAGCGGTAAGTGGATATCGTTCCCACGAGGA
>JAOSBO010000210.1:26366530-26388053 GCA_027563915.1 Erythroxylum rotundifolium
TAATATTAGTTCATTCACTTTTATCTTTCTAAAATTATGATTATTTGTTATCATCAAAAAGGGGAAGATTGTTAAGTTAAGAGGACCTCACGATGATTAATTTTGATGATAATCAAATAATGATAATGTTAGAAATAAATGACCTTTTTTATGAGTGTGTTAAGTGTGCAGAAGGAGCGCAGAACACAGAAGAAGTGGAAACACAGAAGAAGTGGCAACACAAAAGAAGTGAAAACATAAAAGAAGTGAAAACACAGAAGAAGCACAAAACACAGAAGAAGTGAAAACACAGAAGAAGCGCAAAACACAGCAGAAGTGAAAACACAGAAGAAGCACAGAACACAGATGAAGTAGAAAATACAGAAGAAGTTGAAAACATAGACGATATAGAGAAGAAGATACGCTAGTATGTCGGACAGTTAGTTAGTTGAGTTAGTTACAGAACTCAACTAAATAATGGTTATCAATATTCAAGAAGCAGTTAGTAAGATTCAAGAAGCAGTTATCAAGTGTCAAGAAGCAGTTGGAGACTTAGGCTATAAATACTAGTCATACTCGAAGATTAGACGGTCTTACAACCTTTGAAAAATCATTGATCTTTGAGCCTTCAAGTGTTTACTTAGAAAAGAAAAATTTTGTAGTGCGATACTAAGAGATCTAACCCTACTATAACAAAAGCTCACAATATCTTTCTAGTGAGAGAAAGAAAAGGATAAGAGCCTGGAGAGCCTAAGTTAGCAGAAAGAATACTTTATGTAAAAGACCTGAAGAGGCTCTGGAAGGGAAGAAAGAATACTTGTAATTTGTCGAAGTATAGTGAAATACTTAGACGAACTCTGAGGACTGGACGTAACCCACAGTTTGGGGTGAACCAGTATAAAAATTGCAGCATCTATCTTCTATCCTTTTACTTTAGTTTATTTTGTTGTTAAACAAGTATATAGAAGTTATTTGCGATTTAACTTCGTAACAATTTTCGTATAATTGTTGTGATATTCTTTTAACAAGTTAGAGAAGTTCTTAACAAGATTTATTAAAGATTTTGTATTCACGAAAAGATTACACAATTCAACCCCCCTTCTTGTGTATCTAGTTTATTGTACGTAAATTCTATATTAACGTATAATTTACTTCAATAGCCTTATCTTAACAAATTGCCTTTATAGTCCAGATTTCAAATTTAATATGATTTTAGTAAACAAATTGGCCCTCACCTCTCACATTGCATCTTTCTTCTGCAATGATTTTTGTGCATTGCAGGACCAAGTGACTAACAAGATTCTGGCTATTGGAAAAGTTGAGAAAGAATTGTACTTACTAGATACAGATTCTTTTAGTCAAAATATGATTAGTTCTTTGTTCAAAAATGTGTAACCTCTTCTAGTCTCTCTAGTAAATCATGTTTTATACCTTCTGATAATAACAAAGGCCAGTTGGATTATACAACTTGGCATAGAAGACTAGGTCTTCCTTCCATTGCTCTAATGAAACACTTGAATTTGGTTGATTGTCCCAATGGTAACCTTGACATTTGTGAAGTGTGTATATTAGCTAAACAGTATAGAGTTTCCTTTCCTGATAGCCAAACTTGCAGTTTATCTTGCTTTGATCTCATTTATGTAGACATTTGGGGACCTCTGAAAGTATCTACATAGAAGATTGTCACTATTTTCTTACCATAGTTGATGATTTCAATCGTGCAACATGGACATTCTTGATGAGTGTTAAATCACAAACAGTCTAAATTCTACATAATTTTATTAGGATGGTGAAAACACAGTACAATGGTAACATCAAAAGTCTGAGGAGTGATAATGGTTCTAAGTTCACAAGTATATAGTGTCAAAATCTCTTATCTTAGTATGGCATTTTACATCAGAAAACATGTCTATACACTCCACAACAGAATGGTGTTGTGGAGAGAAAACACAAACACGTTCTTCAAGTAGCTAGGTCTCTTATGTTCCAGTTGAATATGCCAAAATCTTTCTGGGGAGATTGTATTCTTACAGCTACTTTCCTCATAAATAGATTACCATCTCCTTGAATTGGAAAAGTCCATCTGAACTCTTAAACAAAAAACCTTCTGATCTATCTTGTTTGGAAACATTTGGTTGTCTCTGTTTTGCAACAAACACCTCACCTCACAAAGATAAATTTACTCCAAGAGCAACAAAAGCTGTATTTCTTGGTTATCCCCTAGGGCAAAAGGCCTATAAACCGTATGATCTCCTTAAGAATAAAATTTTCATCTCAAAAGATGTCATTTTTGATGAAAACTTCTTTCCTTTCAGGTTAGATACTCAGAATTCTTACAACACAAATCTTGAAAAAAATGTTCGTCAGGAAAATGACTGTTGTGTTCCTATTCCTAGCTATTCTATCTTTGATCAATTCATACCTTCTTTTCATACTAAAGGATCCTGATAGCCATCTAATCATAATGCAGAAGTCTCTACTCCAATCCATGATCAGTTTGTTGTAAATGATCATATTCCTTCTTCTGCACATCCAAATAGTTCTTCCCTCCCTCCATCTACTCATAATCCTTCTGTGCTTCCTGTGAGACATAGTTTCAAAACCAAATATGCTCCCATTTGTTTAAAAGATTATGAGACCAGTAATGTACAATGTGATTATCAACAAGCTGTCTAACAATCTTCTCTAACTTCTTCGGATATTATACAGTTTCATTTGTCATCTTCACCAAACACCCCCACAAACTTTTCCTTTTATAATAAATCCTTGTTTTTCTCCACATTACCTATCTTTTTTGGCACACATATCTAATATTCAAGAACCAAGATCCTATGTATAAGCTAAGGATCAGCCATAATGGAAGAGAGCTATGGAGGAGGAGATACGAGCACTTGAACATAATCATACTTGGATTCTTACTGATCTTCCACCTAGTAAGAAAGCTATTGGTTGTAAGTGGGTGTATAAGGTGAAATGCAAACCAGATGGATCAGTTGACCGTTATAAAGCAAGGCTCATTGCAAAAGGGTATAATCAAGTTGAAAGGGTTGATTATGATGATAGTTTTTCACTAGTTACAAAACTAGTGACTGTCAGTATTATTTTTGCTCTTGCAGTTAGTCATTCTTGGCCATTACATCAGTTGGACATTAATAATGCTTTTTTGCATGGCTATCTTCATGAGCAGGTGTATATGCAACCACCCGATGGATATGATAAAGCCAAACCACAGCAGGTTTGTAAGTTGCTTAAATCCTTGTATAGTTTGAAGCAAGCATCAAGGGAATGGAATATGGAGTTTGGTAAAAATCTTAAACTTTATGGTTTTGAGCAAACTGACCACTGTTTATTTCTGCTTAAGAAAGATGATTTGTTCTTGATCTTGATTGTCTATATAGATGATGTACTTATCACAAGGACTTCTGAAACAAAAATTAAGCATGTTAAACAATTTCTGAATGAACAATTTACTATTAAGGATTTACGTCCAGCCCGGTTTTTCTTAGGAGTGGAAGTTGCACGGAGTTGTTTAAGGATTTATCTTAATCAGATAAAGTATGCTTTAGATATCCTTGAGTCAGCTAGTTTGATGGGTTGTACACCTAAGAAGACGCCATTACCACCTGGATATGCTTTTCCAAAGGAAAAAGAATGAAGTGATCTTATTTCTAACCATTCACAATATAGAACTCTGGTTGGTCAGCTTTTATATCTTGGTTTCACATGGCCGGACCTTACTTTTGCAATTCAGTAACTTAGTCAGTTTACTCATGCTCCTCAGTAGTTGCATTGGAATGTCATTGTCCATGTTTTAAAATATTTGAAGGGTAGTCCTTCCTTAGGTTTATTCTATCCTGAAGGCAATAGTTTGAAC
The DNA here is from genome assembly GCA_027563915.1 of Erythroxylum rotundifolium. Classification (NCBI taxonomy): domain Eukaryota; kingdom Viridiplantae; phylum Streptophyta; class Magnoliopsida; order Malpighiales; family Erythroxylaceae; genus Erythroxylum; species Erythroxylum rotundifolium. The sequence continues at coordinate 26,370,384 of JAOSBO010000210.1, forward strand.
CTTATTAAATTCAGTAATTATGATTGGGCTACATGTTCTGATACTCGTTGATCAGTGATAGGTTATTACATTTCACTTGGGACCTGTCTCATTTCTTGGAAGACAAAAAAACAAGCTACTGTGTCTATGTCCACTATGGAGGTTTAGGAGTATGGCTTCCACTGTTCTTAAGCTTAAATGGATTTCTTATCTTCTTAAAGATTTGCATGTTCCTTATACCTCTCCCATTCCTTTCTGGTGTGACAATAAAGCTGCTCTATCTATTACTAAAAATCCAATGTTTCATGAACGTACGAAACACATTGAAATTGGTTGTTACATTATGAGGAATGAATATCTTGCTTGGTTTATTAATCTTGCTCATGTTACCACCACTCACCAGTTGGCGGATTGTTTTACCAAGTCTCTTCCCATTATTGTTTTTCGTGGTTTTTTGCTCAAGCTGGGGATGAGAGATTTTCATTCTGTTTCGGGGTGGGGGGATGTTCAGATTCAAGCTGGAACTGCTGAACATTGTGTTGATGCAAGAACATGAAGTTTTTGTAATTTTAGTAGGCTCACAAAATCGTTCAGAGACAATTAAAGCACCAATCGAAATTTAAATGACTTCGTGTGTTTGCAATTCCACACTAAATCATGTGTTACGTGGTACAATCAATACATGTACTGTGCCTCGTAACACAAAAATGAGAGAAGACATTATTGTTTTGTCGAATGCTATATGTTTTTCTAACAAGAAATGAGGTAGAATAAAAATATAAAAAAAATAAAAAAGGTGGAATCCCCAATAGTTACATTTTAATTAACCCTGGAAATATTTAATATCCCTTTGTTTTGGACTGTGGGAAATGAAAGTGTAACTAAATCGTCTTGACTCCAAATTATTCTCTAACGCCGATTTGACGGTGCAACGGGGAATAAAACCTGAGTTGCATTCTAAACCCCAACTGTTCAGCACTATTTAGAGACAGAGATGGTCATAAAATATGCACCCACCGCAGAGTAATAATGAATAAAAGCTTCATATGAAGAGGATTTTATATATGTTGAATCTCTAATATACATAAGACAATTTAAGTAACTGAATAATCTCTACTCCTCTCCCTCTGCATACGCCTCCAAAACTGAAGATAAGTGACCTGCAGTTTGAGACCCTTGGGAAGCGATAACCACTGAAGCATGTGGGTCTGCGGGCATGTTGTGATCTTTCGATCTGGATTGTTTTGATGATGATCCCTTGGACTTTCTTACGCGAGAATGTTTTGGAATGGAAGGTTGGTCAGTCGCAGGAGACTCCCCACCGCCACCGGCACTCGAACTCTGGTGCCGTCTGCTCCTGGTGCTACCACCATCTCGGCTTCGCACACTACCCGAATCCCTGTTTGTAGAGTCCATTGAATTGTTTGAAGAACGATGTCGTCTGGACTGCTTTGGTGCGTCGGAGCTTCTTTTTGTTGGAGATTCCGAGGGTGCAACACCAACACTTGATGGACGTCGCGGCCTGTGTTTCTTCTTTCCAGTCTCACTCTGGCATGCATCTATTTATATATATAGAGAAGCAACAACAGCCAAAAGTTATAATACCACCACCATATCAAACAAAATTCAATACATATCAAGCATAGAAGCAATATATATATATATATATATACCGTCCGACCGGGGATTCGACGAACGGTCGGCTTCGGCTTCTTCGGAGGAATTCAAAGGACCACTTGACATTTCAGTTTTATACTCGTTCATCTGCGTATCAGCTAATAAATATAGTTAACTATGTGGTGATAAGGTCATATTTTTGGCTTTCAGATGCAACTTCAAAAAGAAAGAACATTACGTTCTTTGTTTCTCTCTTTCCTTTACTATACTTGCCATTTCTTCTCAACATCCCAACTGTTCATACTATCACTGGGAAGAAGACTGGTTTAACTCGGAAGAGGTAGTGAAGTAGCTGAAAGGAAGGATATACATACCCAACTGGGCTTATTGGCATCGGGACCATCCATTCCAATGTGTGCAACATGCTTTACATCTGTGGGTAATCCAATTTCCAGTTCTTGTTCTTTCTCATCTGCCAAATTGGGGTTGTAATTGATCAAGAAACACTCTATACACCATTTCTGTCTTTTGTCTCTATTTGTTATTATTAGTGTTAATCAATAGCAATACCTAGGAGCCTCAAAACGGTACCTAGTTCCATAAGATAGTCCAGTCCAATTTATGTGCCAAAATGGCATTGAGATACGATTGGAATTTTTCTCTTTGTTTTTTCCTGCGATGTGGAAATTGTACTTACCAAATATTTGAGAGATGTATCTTAGACCTTTTAAGAGACCTTTCACTTTTGTTGACATTTTGAACAAACTAGACGACTACTTTCCCCTCCAAAAATTGCTTAATTTGCTGCTGGACGTTGGAATCACGCTTCTGAACTTGCAAAGCAGGACCAAAAAATCTGCAATGGAAAAGGCAAGCTTAATTTAGAAGGATAAATTAACCTCAATTATATGTATGAAATGAATGCCCCCACCTGCTTTTCCTTATGGTTTAAAAGATATACGGTATCCTGAAATTTTACACATGGAGAAACCGAAGTTTCTATGTTTTCCTTCATGTCCTCAACCAAACTGGAAAGGATATTCTCTAATTTAAAATTTGATAGTGCTGATATGTGATCAAAGACAGAGAGTGAAGGTTGTGTACAGAAGAGCATACCTTGAGGAAAAATTAAGTCAAGAATAAGATGACAAGATAAACCTTGTAATATCACTCTCAGATCAAACATTCTCCGTTAGGTTCATGTAGCAGGTGCTAATCCCTCCCTGTTCTATCGAACAAAACAGGAACAAGAAAACACGTGTATATGGCAAAACAAAAAAGAAGAAGAAAATTTTGAGAAGTTGTCTTACTGTTCTCGATTGTTTGGTTGTTTGTTTGTTCAATTACAATCAAGAAAAGAAGAGGGAGACCGTTAGATGGAAAATATCAATTATTTCGTAATTCTAACTATTCTTTTTTTTTTCTTTTGGATTCATTTTTAATCAAAACCAGTAGATGGCCTAATTTTCCGGCTAAACAATTCCCATTGCTATATTTGGCGTTTTTTGTTTGCAGAAAATGGCCCATAAATCCATTTTATTCTTGGTCAATCTTTCTTCTTCCTCACTCCAAACGTACATTCTTCCAGTCTCGGAGCTGATTCACACAATTCAAATTTTATTATCTTGTGTTTTATCCATTTTAATGTAAATTTATTTAAAGCCTTGTTTTATTTTGTTGCCTTTAAAAGATGTATAATCATTTACTCAAAATAAGGAAGAATATAAGTTGTACCTTTAGATCATAAATAAAATTACTATGCTTTAAGGTGCGTTTATACAAAATTATAAGGAAGAATAAGTAGTGCCATTAGATCATAAATTCCTATGTTTTAATATTGTCACTAAATTTTAGGATTGATCTTAAAGATTTGTTAGTTTATAAAATTATCAAAAGACGGCCCAACTGGATGCATTGAATCCCCAACTTTCTGTTCTCCGAATTTGTTAACCCAAGCTTACCCATTGCCAGTCCAATGACCCTCACATCCATCTAATATATATATATATATGCCCTTTGATCCCTAATAATCTTCTTCTGCCAGACGAGAAATGTCTAAATTTGAAACTAAATATAGAAGAATGATGACCATGACCTTTTTCTCTATAAGTATGAATATTTTTTCCTTTTCATCTTCTAATTTAATCTATAACGCTTTTTACGGACATGACATGCACTAGCATTTAGTTTGATCTTTAGTCATCAATTTATCTTTGTCTCAAAATTATGTTGGTGTAATAGATAAAATGAACTTCTTAAACAAAGGAATGGAGTTTAAGTAAAACAAGAAGTAAGGGATCCTAGAAGAAGATAAAAAACATGAGAGATAAGAAAACTTAAACTGGGGAAAGACCAAAGAATATCTAACTAAAAGTTGACAAGAGAAGACCTTGTTAAATGTGACATAGTCTAGAAAATAAACTTTGTTAAGATGTCTTATTAATTATTTCGGGCATTATTTGTAACCGGATTTAGTTGGATATATTTGGAATATCATTATGATAAGAAATTTATCTCTTGTGGGATTCTTGAAGATAGGATAGAGTGAAGGATAAAATCTAGAGAAGATAGGATTTACTTTCAGGATTTATTTGGAATAAATCATCATGTATTATTAAAGATAATGTGCAAATTTTTTGGGTAGTTTTGGAACTATCTTTAGCAACTTATTTTGGTTATTGTAGCTATCTTTGGAAGCTACATTTTTCAATTATTTCATCCATCTTTGGCAACTGTATTCTATGGGCAATTACATGAAATTTTGGAATGTCTAGTTATTAATGTTGTAAGTAAAATACGAGCAAAAATGTTGCAAGAGTGCAGTTATGTTTTCTTTGAGAGTGGGAAAATATTGCAATTGTGATTTATTTCTGAGAGGGTGAATATTACATGATCTATCCATCACTTTTGGCAACCGTGTTTATGAAAAAATATGCAGTCGATTGACTATTGATTGCAGCTATGTTTTCTTAATGCTTAGCTGAACAATTACGTTATTTATTTATCTCTAATTATAGCTTCATTTTATGTGCTCGTGTGGCTACATTTTTGTTGATTTGGGATTGTTGGTTTTGATTGACAATTTGGGGTTGCTGGTTTGATTGATAATTTGGGTATTGGTTTGATTAACGATTTTGAGATGCTGCTTTTTGTGTTGTTTTTCGTGATTAATTACAACATATACAACAATCCATCGATTGATTTTTGCTGCTATGCTTTTGGGATGCTTCGGTGATAAAACAAATGTTCGTTTGATGATCTTTATAGTTGTTGTGCGTAAGATTCTTCAGTGATTATTTCAAAGGTTCATAGTAGAATTTTTGTTGGACAACTCTCTATGATTTTGGGTTGATGAGGATGCAAATATAAAGGAGTATCTTTTGACTCAAAGTGTTCCTTTGTTTATATCTTTATTGATTTAATCACTGAGTTATTGTTTTCATCTTTATTAATGTTCGTTGTTGCAACAATCCTCTGTTGAGGTTAGTACGAGGTGATCATATTATTGGAAGTGAAATGCTTCTGCAAGGTGTGAAGATAAGTGGATAGTGTCAAGGTGTAAATGGTGTCGCCTCAATAAAGCCTTATGTAAAACTATTGTACTTCTGTGAAAGTGATTAAGTAGGGTAACAGTCACGTAGATGTACGTAGACCGAATGTGTCAAACCACGTTATCAAATTTTGGTTGTTGATTTATTTGTTGCTTATTGGCTTTTTTTTCTTGTGTTTTAGTTATGAAAAATTAATAGTTGTTAACACGGTTGCTTTGTATTAAGCAACCGATAGAAATAGTTCAAAGCAACTACTATAGAACTTATACATTGCAAAACTACATCTTTCGGGACTTTCATATTTTATTGTAACCTATTCCCTTTTTCATGTATAACTTTGATTATTATATGCCCAAATAGAAGTTTGTGACATGAGGAACAAGTGACTTAAATCATTTTATTTTTTTACTGTCTACCTATTTTGTTAGCCAGTTAGATATAATTAATTCGTTGACCTTGTGTTTGTTGAATCATATTAGAGGATGGAAACAATTCTTTCTTATTGTATAGTTTCCTTTATTTACTCTGCCAAGGTGATTGTGTTATTTTTTTTTTATCCCATTAAGCTATACAAAAACATAAATGAACATTATATGATTCATGCACAAAGTTGAAACATGTTGCCACTTTGGTCAGATCCAACCAGTGATTAAGTATTAGGTAGTTGTTTTGATTATTGATAAAATTTTCTGAGCAATCAGTTACAGTAATTGTGACTAACGTGAAACTATTCTTATATTTCTAAATCTTATGCTTTTCTTTTGACTACTATCTTAAGATTATTTAGCTAACCTTTTCTCAAGAATTTGACTTTCTTCTACTAATTTTGCTTGTTATGTATACTAGGTTATTTTTTAACTAAGGAAATGGATAATTGAATGATTGTTGAAGATTAAACTTTAATTATAATTCCCATTGGTAATTACACTTCCCATTATATCTTGTTCAAATTTGACTGCAATATTTTGAATAATGTGATATTTAATGACAATGTTTATTTTTATGTAAGTTTTGTGGTTAGAAAAAATCAAGTTGAAAAGGAACAAATATGTTTATTGTATATGTAAATGCAAATTTTTCCTAAGATTATTGAACATATAAACCAAAATCTTTCACATAATTTGTAATTACAAATTCACTTTATACTAATTTGGTTCTTGACAATGTTTTTCTTATTGACATTTTTAGAAAATGAAAAAAAAATGTTGTTCGTCCTCGAAAAGAAAAGGCTTAATTTTTTACTTCTTGTCATTTTATAGGGACCAAATAAGTTAGTCTTAGGATGATACGTAAGAGAGGAGTATCTTGCTCCCACTACTGAACAAAAGCTCGATATATATTATGCAATGTATATATGTTGTCTTTAACTTATATTCTTCTCACAACTCAATTTTAATTTATTTATACTCAAAACTAACTCTATTAGTCATTTCACACATAAATTAAACATTACAACAACTGATTTCTTAGCAATTTCAACTTGTCGATTACTTCTTTCAGCTAGTCGTACAACCACCAATTGGGGATATCGATTATGTAGTTGAAGGGGGAGATATGAAATTAAATAAAAGGCTATTAAAGTTAGTTTAATTATAGTTCAAATTATGAATTATGAACAAAACTCTAGATTTTTAACAAACTTGAATGTTGCGTTATGTTAGAAATTTGTTATGTGATATGTGATAAATTTTTCAACCATAATTTCTAAGTTAATGGAACTCTTCAATTGATATTAATTACTTATATTTAACTTAATGAGAAATTCATATATTAAACTAATATTTATAGTTTTATTAAATTATAGAATAAGATATATTTTTCTTCTAAGCATTTTAAAATCTTAATAAGGAAACTGTAATTATAATTAATAAATCAAAGAAATGTATATAATTTGTTCTTCATCTGTTGAGAGAGAGAGGGAGAGAGAAATAGATAGTGATTTTACATTTTAAATGGACACAAATCTTTAGAAGATTAAAAATGTGAACCATTATTTTTAATTTTTTGATTTAGTTATTAATTAATTTTACTTGAAATTTTCATTTACTTCGTAAATTTGATTTGTCATTTAATATCTTTGAATACTAAGCATTGTTTAATATTTTTTATTTTTATTTGAAAATGAATATATTAAATGGCCATAAAGGAGAATGCAGAGCCAAATAAGAAAACAAAGTAAAAGTAAAAGCAAAAAGACGTTGGAAGATTGAGGAACATCTTGGATCCACTAGAAGCTAGGAAGAGAGGTCCATTCGTAGCTCAAAACAAGAGGGAACTTCGCTCAAGCCGAAGCCTAACGACTTCATGGGTAGGAGCATATTACAACTTTGATATCTTGGCCTGCAAGGATGACCTGTGCGTGCAAGTGGTGAGACAAAAATATAAAGTCAGCAACGATATTCCTAATGGTTCGGTTATAGGTAGCTGCTCGTTTTTTTGGCGGTCTCTTGCTAGAATATAGGAAGAGCTCCGACAGAATACTTACACTTTGATTGATGATGGTAATAGTACTAGGTTCTGGCATGATGTTTGGATCTCGGAATTGGGTCCTTTAGTGCACTATAAAAACCATGGGATTATGGTTCATGGCTCGTGGAAAGTGGCAGATGTCACCATTAGTACAATTGACTAGAATTGGGTTTTACTCGAAAATCTTCTTCCTCCTTTAGCTTTGCTTTATATTTCGATTGTTTGCTCTACTAACCAGTTTGCAGGTTCGGACAAAGTTGCTTGGATAGGCTCGAGAGATGGCACCATTACAATGTTGGCTACTTATAGTAGAATTATGGGGCCGCATTGGGAGACCCCCAGAGACATATGACAACTCATTTAAAACCTCAAAGGCCCCCAAAGGATTAGGATTTTTTCTGGCTAGTGGGTAGGGGAAGAATTTTTACAAACGTGGAGCGGTGTAAACGTGGTTTCACCGAGGATGCTTCGTGTCATATTTGTGGCCATGCCCAAGAATCCATCCTCCATGTCCTCCGAGATTGCAAAATGATTGAACCAGTTTGGAGAGATTTGGTACCCCAGCAAGATCAGGGAGTCTTCTTTTCGCAAACCCTCTTTGATTGGTTATTATTAAACATTAGTAACCATAGAACTGTGATTCCTGAGCATTGTTCATGGAATACCTTTTTGGCATGGTTTGTTGGTTGGCATGGAAACAAACGAATGACATCGTTTTTAATGATGTTAAGCAAGACCCTTGGGATGTCAAAGGTACAAGCTTGACGTGGGCGAGGCATGTTAATGGGCAACGTTACCACAACAAATGTACGGCCAATCCTAGACAGTGAGAGGCCATTAGGTGGACCCCTCCAGCACTCAATCAAGTTAAACTAAATACGGATGGAGCGTGGGAGAGCACGACGAGCATTGGGCGTGCTGCGGGTGTATTTCGCAGCATGGATGATTCTTGGTTGATCGATATAACCGGTATCTCAGTATTAGCTTAATAATGAATGCAAAACTTTAGGTCATTTTTTATGGCTCCAACTTGCTTAGAGTTGTAACTTTTGTAACCTTCTCGTGGAATGCGACAATAGTACTATTGTCAAAATGCTGAACAGACGAAATAATGCTTCATCACCGAATAGGCTTATTCATACCATTGATGACTATCTCAAGCATAACTGGAGTGTTAGCCTTGTCCATAGACACAGGGTAGCTAACAAGGTTGCGATCATTTGGCCAAGTTGGCCATTGTTGACACACGAGGCATCCAACTGTTCGAGAACTGTCCAGAGTTGATGCAGCAGATAGTAGCTAATAATTTGGAGGGTCAAGCCTGACGGCGTGCCAGTACTATTAAACCGATGACTTAATTTTAGTTTTTAAGGACTTTACCCTCACTGTTTCTACCAAAAAAAAAATAGAGAGAGATTAAACAAGTTACGGTTGGAAAGTATATCCTAAATGGCGATATCTCCTTCTCGTGTTAGTTGAAGCGGTAATGCATTGATTATAGGAGGCATATTGAATAATCCAAATCAGAGTAAAGAGGATATCTAAGCAGTTGTTAATATGGAGTATTACAATTCTAGTTACTGCGTTAAGAAATTTATCTTAATTAAAAATATTTGTAATATTATATAATTTATAATCAGTTTAATAATAAATTTTGAATTACCAATCTAACAATAAAATTAAATTTCACTTTTATATTTTGAAAACTACAAAAATATAATTAGAAAAAATAAGGATGACATATATAGGCTGCGTTTGGATCTACGGTACAATGAGAATAAGTACTTATTCACTGAAGTTTTTAAACACAGTCACATATTTGGATCGGCGGTGAACAACCGGAAGTTGGAGAAAAGTATGGTGCCATCACAAAAATCAATAAGTAGAAAGAGAGTTGCGGCAGGAAACTGCTTCTGAGATAGAAATTTTACTTTTCATTAATAATCTTCACTACAAGTATTATTTTCCATTATACTCTTAATTAATATGACTAATAATATATTTTTATGAAATATTTTATTTATATTTTAATTTTAATTTAATATTTTATTATTTATATTTTTAAATTTATATGAATAATAATATTTTTTAATTATTTATACAATAATTAATAGTTTATTAAATTAATATAGTTTTTAGCCATTTTATCTCTTTTTTAGCTACCGCAACCACACTTGCGAAACTCCTATTTTCACGTTTTAGAAATTACCAAAGCAACAATCACAAACACATAAGTAAATAAGTACTTATCATTTCAACAGGTTGATTTTAACATATTATCAACCACTACTATTCCTCTAAACCAAGTCATAGTTTTGGATAAATCAGATTAAAAGTTGTAAAATGCTTGGCTTTAATGAAGTAGAAATGCTCATAAAAGTATGGAATGGAATTCTTAACAAAGCTTCAAGAAATTAAAATGTCTCAACCCGTTAAATTTATGGCCCAATGAACACTGATAGCTTTTCAGCCTATGTCACGAGAACAAAGACAATCGAAAACCCTAGATCCAGCGGCTCAAAATCAACCAACAAAACCCTAAGGCCACAGGAAGGGCCTCATTTGATCATCTTCTGACCCTGAGCCTCTGTCCTATAGCTCGCACAGTCACGCCTCACGGCGGGAAGATGGCGAGTCTCTCTTTCATTTCTGTATCAATTATTTGATCTCTTTCATCTTTTGTATTCAATTTTTGATGGGTTAAGTTCTTTCTGATGGTGATAGCCTTTCAAAAGATACGTGGAGATCGGGAGAGTAGCTCTCGTCAACTACGGCAAGGACTACGGCCAAGTTGTTGTCATTGTCGATGTCGTCGACCAGAACAGAGTACTCTTCTTTTTTCAATTTCCTATGTGTTATTGTGTTTGTTATGTTGCCGGGTATTCGAGAAATGAGAATGGAAAGAAAACTTGGAGATTGAATTAAGCGTGATGCGAGAGTAGTAGGTTGTGGTGTTTCCAAACAAGAACCTCTCAGTGTTAAAAATTTTAAAGTCCATTTCTAAGCTGAGTGTTTGGGGAATCATTTAATCGGATTGAGGAATAACATTTGTGGGCTTTTAAGAAGTACTAATTATTGTTGTATGGATTCTGAAACATATCAAGTTATTGCTTTATACTTGGGATTCTCTCTCTTGTCCCAACAGGCGTTGGTTGATGCGCCTGATATGGTGAGGAGCCAAATGAACATGAAGAGACTTTCACTCACTGATATCAAAATTGAGATTCACAGAGTTCCAAAGAAAAAGAACCTGATTGAAGCAATGGAAAAAGCTGGTAGGGTTACTAATGCTAACCAAAATAGCATGTCATTTTGTAACTGATTGTCGCTGCTAATTCATTTATTCTACTAATGTTTTTTCTTCCCTCTTTGTGGAAGATGTTAAGAACAAGTGGGAGAACAGCTCGTGGGGAAGAAAACTGATTGTTAGGAAGAGAAGAGCAGCTCTCAATGATTTTGATAGGTTCAAGCTGATGCTGGCCAAGATCAAGGTTAGTCATAGTACTGTTTTTACAATCTTTTAGCAGCTACCACTGTTGGATGTTTGTTTGGTTCTGTACAACTTGAGTCCCTCAATTTGAGCTAGTATGTCCCTCTGACTGTTTTGTTTGCAGAGGGCTGGACTGATAAGGCAAGAGCTTGCAAAGCCGACGAGGGAGACTACAGCATGATTTTTTAACAGCGGATTCCAGTTTTGTTGATTTTTTTTTTTAGTATGACAGATTATTTGGATGGTTCTGTCAAGCAATTCTTACGTATCTTATTGACCGTGAAAAGAACAAATTTAGTCTGTTAATCGTACTGTAGGATGACTAAGTATTCTATCTCCATGCTTGATTGCCTTTGTTCTTGAACTTATGACACATGCTGTTAAGGTGCATGTGATTTTGTTTCTGGAAAAATGTGAAGGAAAGGAGAGAAATTCTAATTTTCAGAAATTGGTTGGACTTTTTCCCATTTATTGGTTCGCAATCTGGACTGGAACATATGTGGTCTATAACTTCCAATATTTCAATTACTTTGTCAGGCTTCTTTTTTTAATTCACTATAAATTTTAGACATTGTCATTGATATGACACGGTATAACAAAAGATATGACACAGATTTAGTTAAATTTTTGTTTCTACTACTAAAAGCACGCTTTGTTTTCTAGTTTGAATTGATTTTATAGGATCTTTATAAAAATAAATAAAAATGTAAGTAAACAAGGAAATAGCTTTTGCTACTAAAATAGTTTTACTTTTCCTATTTGAATTGATTTGATATGATCTTTAACAACAACCAAAAAAGTAAGTAAACAATGAAATAGTAGTTTTAGGTAAATATTGTTTACAACAAAAGTGCTCGTTGTTTTTATTTTGCTTTGGTTTAATCTCTCTCGACAATCCTTGTGTAGTTGTTGAATTCCTCAAGGACTTTTTGGAAACCTTGGTTGTTTTTCCAAGCCTTTTCGATCTATTTAAATAAAATAAGTAAACGATCCTCAAGATAATAAAAAGTAAAATATATAATACTAGAATATAAATTCGGAAATGTCAAAAAAATGGAAAAAAAATGAAGATGTCAATACAAAATGAAAAGCAAATCATTTCTTAGAAACCAGCTTAATATATATATATATACACTTGTATAGTAATGACCTGAAGCTCATGCTATATTTTCAACGAATTTAAATTGAAAATGAGTAAGATTATGAATTAAGTACAAAATCTATTGAATTTGACTTAGAAATAATTTAAATTGAAAAAAATACTTCAATTAAAGTAATATAATCTATGAAAGATCTAATTGTGTTTTCTATTATATGAAATAAGCTATAATATTTAAATAAAATTTTCATTAATTAGATTTAGGAAAGAAAACTAAAATTGACAATAGTGTTTACTGTGCCAATTGATAGCTGTTATATGTGCTCATGTGCTCTTATCTCCATACTATCAAAAGAATTAATGTTTTCGTTTTTCAAATATATGATAGAAAACTGACACAGGGAGATAAAATATAGTTGATAATTGAATTGATTTTAAATATAGTTGATAATTGAATTGATTTTTTTTGAAGAATTGAATAAATTTTCATTTCTAGTAAAAGAAATGATACATAGGGGTTAATAATGCAAGGTAAGCCCGTATTCCCCATTATACATGCCTTCAAAAACAGATAAAGAGGCCATCGAGCAAGTGATAAAACATTATTAAAATAGATGTGTACTACAGTCTTGAACTAACCCCGATACTTGGATATGCATGTCTCTTCTTTAAGATATAACACTCAATTTCAATAAGAGAAACCACCAACAAGGCCATGCATGTGAGGACATTTCCTTAAGATTTGTTTGAATATTGGTGTGATTACCTTATAAGTCTCAAAGAGCCATCAATCCCCATCTTTATTTCATCTTGAAGTTGTGGTGGAAAGGGAGTACTTATATCGGGTATTGCTCATAAGATTTCACTGTACACAAATGACCGGCGATAAAGAGAAGTTGCTACCAGATTCCAGTTACCATCATCTATCCTTCCAATTAGCCAATTTCCATATTCTAAAGGTGACACATGATAGTTGAGTCAGCTATTGAATTGGGAAATGAGAGCTCTGATCTTGGAAAACACTTCTCTACTAAATTGCTGTGTATTTTGGAAAGTGTCCTAAAAAAATGTGTATGCTTCCTTCATCCCATATAATCAAAGGTTAGATAGGAAAAAGTATATATAGTAGGACCAGATGATCGATTTATCTATATGAGGCATATTTGCACTCTATTTAATAATGTTATCCTATTTATTAAATGGCTCACTGAGATGTTGCTTTCTTAATATTATTCTCCACAATTCCTTAGAGAAATCACATTGGAAGAATAAATTAGATATAGTTTTTGATGCTAAGAACACACCAATTTGGTAGCATCATAAGCCTGATGAGTTTGTACATATACCAAACTATTTTATACAGGGTATTGTAGGTTACATGTCTTGATACAACTTTCTATACAATAGGTTGGTGAACATCCCATTGTTAAAATGCCTCCATAAGTTTTTATCTATCCCATTCCTCTTTAGTGTCGTATTGAGTATCTCTTATCACAGTTGACGTTGACTGATCACTCTGGTGATTTCAATCTTATAGCTGAAAACTTCAAACAACATAATGCTTTTCAACATGACATTCCTCAAAGTAGATAGCTCCTAGATGTTCTTTAGTAGACTTGCAGTTGTCTAATTATCCTTCCAAAAGAAAGTACCTCTTCCATTACCCTTTTTTTTTATTTTAGGCCTTATCTATCTATGATCTTGAAGATGTACTTCATGGTAACTGAGGTTGCATTTGAGAGTTTAATGTTCCGTATGTTGATGCTTTTAATTCAAATTCATAAACCCATTCAGACTACAAAGATTGTTTATCATCAATTAGTCTCTATAATCTATTAGTTTGCATCACTCTACTGAGAACTTTCAAATTAATCACATCTAGACCTCCTTGCTTTTTGGGAAGGCAGATGTCAATCCATTTAATGAAAACTTATAACCTTCAATATTTCTCCCTAACCATAGGAATCTTCTTAGGAGCTTATCCATAGATTTGATAAAACACTGGGTAAAAGCTAAATGAGAGCCCTAATGCACATTAATGGAATTGGGAACAAATGAGATCACTTGAGCCTACAAATTTGGCATAATAATATGTGATTCTTGAGTGAATGTTATCAAGAAGGGGCTTAAAATCATTATTTAAATTTTTGGTCGCAATGACAGGAATCTCCAGATAATTAAGGGGAAGAATCTAATTGTAGAATCCTGTGGTAGAGGCAATCATCAGTTTCAAGTTCTTTGCCTTCTTAAATAAATAAAGAACACTTTTAAAGACATTGTCTTCCACTCTGAAATTTTAGAAACCACTATTAAGTTTGTTATAAGGGAAGTAATAAAGTTCTTGTCAACTTTAGATAGAATAAGCAGATCGTTAGCAATTATAATATTTGTAATGCTAATATTTCTACATTTAAAGTGAAATTTGAAGACCTTATTTCCCTCCATTGCTTTTTTAAGAAGCGTATTAAAAACCTCCATCACTAAGGCAAACATGTAGGGAGAAGTAGGTTCACCTTGTCTGATCCATTTATAACTTTTGATAGCTTGAGTTGATTCACCATTTACCATTATATGAAAAACAGATGTAGATAAGCACTATTGCATCCATTCAACAAAGTTCACTAGAAAATTTATAGACCTCATGATGTTTACAAGAAAATTTCAATCTACATTATTATAAGCTTTCTTGAGATCAAAGTTGATTGTGCAATTCTTGTCCCATTCTTTATGGACTTAGAAGTTCCTACAAAAGAATTATGTTATCTCTCATGCTTCTCCTTGGATTATAATTAGCTTGGGTTGATCAATGTGATTAGCAAGCACCTTCTTCAATATTTGATCCAAAACTTTAGAAATTATCTTATAAATTGAATTGTAATAAGATATGGGTCGATAGTCACTTAACTTCTTTTTGCTCAACACCTTTAGGAATCAATGCTATATATATTCTAGATATAGGTCGATAATCACTTAACTTCTTTTTGCTCACCACCCTTAGAAATTAGTGTTATGTATGTTCTATTGATTGCTCCCAGTAGCTTTCTATTTCTAAATAATTTTGAGATAATATTAGAACCATGTCCTTAATTAGAGGCCATGTTTTGACAAAGTTAATGTTAAAAACATCAAGACCTAGTTCCTTGTGAGCATCAAGTAGTTTCAAGGCTTCTTCAATCTCTTGAACAATCACTGGTTCAGTGAGAAATTCCATCTCCAATAGGGTAAGACATTCCTCCATTATTCCTTTAACTAGTTTAGTAGATGGTAGAGCATTGGTAGGGGTATTCATCACTTCAGAGAAATAAGTAGTAGCTTCCTTTAGTAATTACTTCTACTAAGTGATACTAATATCATCATTTTCTATTGAGGAGATCCAGTTATACATTTCTTAGAAACCACAGCTCCATGGAGGAAAGAAGAATTTTTTTTCTCCCTCTTTAAGCCATGTCATCCTAGATCTTTAGTTCATTAAAGAAGAATCATAATCAAGAACTTTAGATAGGTTGCTTATTGCATATGTGTGTGGAAGGATTATTATTTAGAGAAATCTAGATGGAAATCAAAGTTTGGTTAGCTCTATGAAGGAGGTTTTGAGTGTTGCCAATTTTTTTTTATTGTAGAATCTTTAGCTCATCTTTAATGATCTTCAACTTCTAAACATATATGAATTGTTTAGTGCTGAAACACTAGCTCCAATACCCTTTGAGATAGCATCATTAAAGCCAACCAGGTTAGTGAGAAAATTATTAAACCTAAAAGGAGTTTTAAGTCTTACCACATCAACTTTTGTAATAATGTGTGTGTAATCTAATAGGCTGGGAGTAGGAAAATGAGGGAAGCAATTTGGAAAAACTTGAAACCAATCAAGGTTATCTAGGTTGTAATCAAGTTTTCCCCTAATTAGATTGACTCCAATCTGATTGTTGCTCCACATGAATAAGTCTCCCCCACATAGAATAATTGTCACCTAAATATCAGCAATACATTGCCTAAACTCAAGACATGGTTTTCTTGAGGATCTTTTCCATTCAGTTTCATCAAAAGAGGTAATATAGTTGAAGTCTCCCATCAATATCCAAGGTTCTTTAGTATTAATTTCCATCTCCCTTAGTTTGTTCCATAATGAGATTCTCTAATAGCCACTATTATGAGCATATAAGAAAGATATGAAGTAACTCTTCTTGGTTCTTTTGTTTATTAATTTGATGTATATCAATTGATCAATAATGAGACTAATACTAGCTTTTATAAACTGGCAATCATAGAAGACCATAATTCTCCATTAGGATATTAGCATGATTGGAAATCTTCTTCCATTTTAGCTACAGTAGTTGTAGTAAGTTCCATTTGTTTTTCTTTACCCTGGTCTCCAAAATGCCTATTATATCAGGCTTATTTTGAAGGATCCCTTAATAAAAGTTTCTTAGGTGAAGCATTAGCTCCTCTTATACTTTAAGTTATAATCTTTATGCATTGGTTTTAAGTGTATGAGGTTTCTTTTTCCTACCTAGTTTCCTTCTCACAATTGTCTCAAAATCATTATTACATTCTACATTTTTGGATGCACCTGGTTCTCCACTTATTTCACTAATAGTGACTTCTATAATAGAAGTTAGTGGGTTATTGTCATGTATATCATTCCTATTGCAAGGTTTTTACACGTTCCCATTCTCAGTCTTCTCACCTATTTGATGGTTATTATTATTGGGGTCTGGTTGTATTAGTTCCTTCTTATAGGAGGTATCATCAGTCAACTCAACCCACAATTGATGTTTACTTATGTAGGAACCTTAGATACCTCTACATTGTTAGTTAAAGACTTTTTGAATGATTCAATTTCATCTAGTTCCTCATATGTTCCTGTCTATCTTTCTTAAACTTTTTTCTAGTAGGCTACCATTTATTAGGGGATTTATTTTAGGTTTCCATGCACAAGTGACCTTCATCCTCAATTAGTTTGAACTCCTCATTCAGTATAATAATAGGAACATTTTTCATGTAAAAGGGTTAGGGCATTTACTAATACACACAATCTGGAAAATTTTATCCTAAAGGTCTTAGTAGTAGCTTAATCTATGGAAATGGGTCTGCCTATAAAGCTAGCTAAGTAGCTTAGGCCGCTAATAGTCCAACAATCGAGAGGTACTTCATGTATACTGATCCAAATTGGGATATTGTCTTGCTTTATCATGACGAGGGTTTTGTAAATCGTAAGAGGTTGAGATAAAAAAAATTGTTATACCATTTAATTTGTGTTTATTCAATTATAGGAAAGAATGTATGTTTAAGCATATTTTATTGGACCAATAGTGGTTGACAAATTAAATCCTTTTATATTTTGATAATAATAAAATGTATAGAATTGATTAAGACATTATTTCAGGTGTCGTAATTTAAATAAAAGACTTGTGCAAATCAAGATAGCAAATAAATCATTGTGAAATCAAGATGGAAATTATCTTCAA
>JAOSBO010000210.1:26465888-26477542 GCA_027563915.1 Erythroxylum rotundifolium
AGCCAAGCCACCCCTAGGATTAAGTCGGGTCCTCCAATGTCAAAGACATAAGCATTCACCCCAAACCTTTCTCCATCCAACTCCAATTTAAGTCCCTTACAGCTTCCTTGTAAAAAGGACCGATGACCATCACCTAGCCTTACTCCAAATGTCTTAGTGGGAGTAACAGAAATATTCATAGTGTGTACCAACCTACTGGACACAAAATTATGGCTAGCCCCACTATCAACCAATACAACAATGGGCATGTCATTAAGCTTACCTATTAAAATCATAGACTTTGTGGATGGGGTTGGGTCCTTCCCTATTTCCTTGAACTCCAATGCATTGCAAACTAACTCCCAATCTTCTTGCTGCCCTTCAGCCTTTGCTGGTTCCGAATTTGACACTTCCATATCTGCTTCATCTCCCTCCCACACGACCAGTCTGTACTCTTTGTTTGGTCACCGATGCAAGGGATCGTAAGTCTGCCCACATTTGAAACATAAACCCTTGGCCCTTCTCTCCATAAGCTGATCATAAGACAAATTCCTGCTGCCCCTCCATTTTGGGACCCCTGGCCGATTACCCTCTGTTGTGGGATTTCGAATTTTATTAGGTGGATTCGGCGCTTCTCCCTTATTGCTACCCGCAACAGTGACTGGCAGGGTTCGCTGCACGCCAGAAGTTCCCAGTTGTGATCCGTAACTTGCTCGAAAATTCCCAGGCCTGTTCTTCCACTCTCCAAGCCAAATAACTCCTTCTACCAACTACCTCTCTACCTTCCGCGCAACCGAAACGAGCCTGGCTCGAGTCGGAGGGTCATGGGTTCGAACCCTGTTCGTTATTTCTTCACGCAAACCTCCCAAAAAACAGCTCATGTACCATTCCTCTGGGAAGTGTCCTATTTGCGAAGCTACCCTCTAAAAATCCTCAATGTACGTGTCCACTGATTCTCTCTGGGTTATCGACTTCAGCTGTTCAATCGGGTTCCCCTTGTCCTTCCCACCGTATCTATCAAATAACGAACGCTTAAATTTCTCCCATGTCATGCATGGGTCAAACTCATGTAGCTTCATATACCAATACAGCGTCGTCCCTTCCATACAAACTTGAACCATCGACAAACGAAGTTCAGGTGGGATCTCGTGGATTATAAAATACGACTCAGCTCTCGTGACCCATGCAAATGGGTCGTCACCATGGAACGTCGAAAGATCGACTCGCCGAGTAGCATTCCTATACTCCTCCCATGCACGTTCGGAAGCAACCGAAGGCACGTGATCTTTTTGTCGTCGGAACCCAGTGCCCTGTGCGACACTTGCCGGCCTATCTCCGCCAGCAGACATCGACGCGTGATGCGCAGGTCTCACGCCTCCAGCAGAAGAGGACGCATGCTGAGTAAACGCTGGTGGTACATCACCGTCTCCACCGACGTTCTGTTGCTGCGAGTTTTTCGCTAGCAATGTCTGAAATCCATCCCTTACTTCCGATTGTAACACATTCTGGGTTTTAGCCAGAGTTTCGACGGTGGCCATCAAGGAACTGAGCTGCGTGCGCAGGTCCTTCAAGGTTGTGTCATGTGATCTAAACATCCCCTCTTGGGCTGAGATGGATGATTCCTGTCTCTTAAGAGACGCCTCTACTGCAGCAACTCTAGACTCCATCCTAGTTTGCATACAATCTCCACTCCCTAGGCCTCTCAATGAAAGCACCAATTGATAGGAGAAAATGTAGAGATTGTATTATTATTTATGTATAAAGTGTTTACAGCAGTATTTTCCCTCCTGAGAAGAGTTCCTAGGCCAGATACAAAATCAGTATATTTCTCCTAATGATTTCCCTTCCTTCTACAGTCATCTCTATATGCTATTCTCACAATCTCTCTCCATAACCAACTACTAACCACCTGCCTAAGTGGCAATTGTACCCTTCCCCAATTTACCCCTACGCACATATGTTATGAGAGGCTTAGGGTGCTTCACTATAGGTTGAACATTATCAGTGCTAACATTTCCCAACCCTTTGAGGTAGAGTGTGATGCTTCGGGTAAGGGGGTAAGGGTTGTATTGATGCAAAATAGAAGACCAATTGCTTATTTCAGTAAAGCTTTATCCGAAGGCAACCTATCTAAGTTGGCTTATGAGAAAGAATTGATGGCAATGGTATTAGCAGTGCATCATTGGCGACATTATTTGTTGGGAAGAACCTTTGTGGTGTATTCAAATCAAAAAAGTCTTCGCCATTTGCTGCAACAAAGGTTATCCACAACCGACCAACAATGCTGGATGGCCAAGTTACTTGGGTATCATTTTGAGGTCATTTATAAGCGGGGACCTGAAAATAAAGCTGTTGATGCTTTATCACGAATTCATGAAGATTGTGAGTTGAAGAGTGTGATTTCTTGTCCATTATTGGCTGATGGACAAGTCCTGCAGCAAGAGGTAGACAACGATCCTACATTGAGTGGTATTATCAAGGAATTACAGCAAAATCCATATTCGAGAAAAGGGTTTCAGTAGCACCAAGGTGTTCTCCTACATAAGGGAAGGCTATTGATTTCAGTTCATTCCTCTTTCATTCCCTTATTCTTCACCTCTAGTAGGCCATTCAGGTTCCTATGCACATATAGGAGGATTGCCAGCAATCTCTATTGGATTGGTATGAAGAAGTCCATTCAAGACTTTGTTAAGTCTTGTGACATTTTTCAAAGGCAAAAGTATGCTGCTACTTCCCCTGGGGGCCTGTTGCAACCTCTTCCCATTCCCAACCAGATTTGGGAAGCCATATTGATGGATTTCATCACGGGACTTTCGAGATCTAAAGGATATGAAGCAATACTGGTGGTTGTTGATAGGTTGTCTAAATATGGACACTTTATTCTATTGAAGCACCCATATATAGCTAAAAGTGTGGCTGAAGTATTTGTAAAGGAGGTGGTGCGCTTACATGGAATTCCATCATCCATCATAAGTGATCGGAATCCATTATTTTTGAGCTATTTCTGGCGGGAACTATTTCGATTGCAAGGAACTATGTTGAAAATGAGTTCCTCCTATCATCCGGAGACGGATGGGCAAACTGAAGTACTTAACCAATGCCTAGAGACCTATTTGAGGTGTTTTGCATCTGAACAACCTAAACATTGGTCTTCTTGGGTGTCATGGGCTGAATTATGGTATAATACTACCTACCATGTGTCTATTGGTTCAACACCTTTTGAATTGGTCTATGGCAGAAAACCCCCTACAGTGGTTCGATTTGTGCAAGGCGAAACTAAGGTGGAAGCAGTGGCTAGAGAGCTGGTGGATAGGGATGAGGCTTTGAATCAGCCCAAATATAATCTCCACGGAGCTCAAGAGCAGATGAAGAAGTATGCTGATAAGAAGAGGACTCCATTATCCTTTCAAGTAGGAGAATGGGTGTTTCTTAAGCTCCGTCCTCACAAACAACTCACAGTGGCTCGAAGAATTAATCAGAAATTAGCGGCTAGATACTTTGGGCCGTTCCAAATTCTGGAAAAATTGGGTGCTGTAGCATATAAACTTAAACTCCCAATGCACTCGCGAGTTCACCCTATTTTTCATGTATCTCAACTTAAAAGGGTTGTGGGACACTACACAGTTGAAGAGACTTTACCAGAGGGAATGGAAGTGGAGCTGGAAGAGGAGGTTGAACCAGAATCTGCACTGGCCAGCAGGGTGATTACTAAGGATGGGCACTCAACTAAGCAATGGTTAATCCATTGGAAGGGTAAACCGATGGAGAATGCTACATGGGAAGATGAATTCGTGATCCAGTGTCAATTTCCTCATTTCAGCCTTGGGGACAAGGCTGCTCTTCAAGAAGGGGCCAATGTTAGGATCAATACTAACAAACCTAGAATATGGAGAGTGTACTCGAGGAGAAAGAGAGAGGGGGCTGTGGGTAATGATGCACAAGTTAGTATGTAGAGTGAGAGTGCAGAATGGAAATAACAGAATGTATGATTGGGTAGCTTAAGAGGGGGCAGAGAGAGAGAAGGAGAGTCAGTCATTTGATAGTAAGAATATTATAGACAGAGAGAAAATATTCTCCCTGAGGAGCTTATTCAGCTCTGGATATTGCAATAGTCGTATACTTCTTCTATTATCAATCATCAATACAATATAACTCTAGATTATTCAGCTAGAGTTCTATCAAAAATGTTGGTATCATGATTAATAAAGATTCATAAACAAGTTGTGTAAGGTAAATTGAGATGCACTAGTAAATAAAACAGGCTACTAGAAGACTAAATGTCTCTTGAGTTTAAGTTCTAAAATATGATTCAATTTCCAGAACTCTACAAATCAGGATGAGTCTGACGAGAAGAAATGATTCTGTTAACTTATTATAACTAGTTTCCGGTTAATCCTTAGTTTCATAACTTTCCTATAGATTAAAGATTCGTCTGATTTATTGTACATCCCTGCATGATATTCTTGTAGTATTCTTGTATTATATAATGGCTAAAGCTTCAAAAAATTGCAAATTGCTTTTAATTAATATGTTGGTCTGTAAAAAGTATTTGCTGCAGTCAGCAATGTGAATTCTTTGATGGTGTTCATTGGACATACTAGCAGGACTCCGGTATTTGTAATTCATGCATCTATAAGCCTAGAAATCCAGTCTTGGT
Source organism: Erythroxylum rotundifolium (assembly GCA_027563915.1). Lineage (NCBI taxonomy): Eukaryota > Viridiplantae > Streptophyta > Magnoliopsida > Malpighiales > Erythroxylaceae > Erythroxylum > Erythroxylum rotundifolium. The sequence goes on from JAOSBO010000210.1 coordinate 26,470,525, forward strand.
AACAACAATCAATATCACCTTCTTTTTTCAGTTGGTTTTAAAACAACAATTCTTTGTGGAAGAGGGACAGGTTCGATTTAGAAGCTTACCGCTTTGCATGTGAATTATAGCTGCTAGTTAATTATTTATGTAAGTAGCAATTTAACTTTTGTTATATGGATCAGTTAATAGCTCCAGAATTTGTAGTAGTGTCCTGAATGGCTTGCATGGTTTTGTGATGCAAATGCATGACAGGTTCGTTCCAAGTCTTGTCAGTGAGAAAAGTTCTCGGTAAGTTTCTCTAAACTTTTATGCTTATTTAACTGCATAAACAGTACTACAGATTAGATTGCCGGCACATATCTTGCAAAAGTACTTGGTTTTACTAATATTCTTTTTCCTTTCTGGTCCATTGATGAGTTTTATATTAACTTCGATCTGACAGGGTAACTGTGAACACTTCCACTCGTATTTTGGTTTGATGTTATACATTTCTTGAATTTAATTTGTTCTGATACTTGAAAACTTATAGTTAATATTAGTAAAGTGTTATGTAGATTTAAGTGGCATAGAATTTTGAAATATTCTGAGAATCACCTTGTATTAACAGTCATGGAGGCAGTAGAAAATCTACATATGAATCTCAAATTTGTATTCGATAGTTGCAAATTAGAACACATAATGTAGGACCAATTTATCATAACTATTCTAATCTAGTATATCCCATTGAAGACGAAAACTTTGGAAGTGTCAACCATCGTCTGCGAAAACGTTTGAATCCGTGTATTTTTACTCGAAAACGTATTTGTTTGATCCTCCTGGTGAAGTCACCACACTTATGCTTAAGGGTTTTAAGCTTTGATAAACTGACCAGTTTCCTGATATCCCTACGCCCTGCATTTGCTGGAAGACAAGAAGATTTCAAAATAACACCAAATATACCTAACTTATCAACTACACTTTTCTGAAAACAATCTTGTTTAAAAAGTCATCTAAGCTCGATTAGGAATTGCTTTTGTAGCTTATCAAGTTTTTTCATTGTTCCTGTAAATAGCATTTTTGGTCTGAATCTATGGAAGTACACTTTTCCTTTGGAATTGCCCCCTCTGTGGGAAGGCTCCTTTTTCAAGCCTATACGAGGGTCAAAAGTTACCTTCAATCTCTTTGACATGTTCATTGTCTTTTGAGTTTTCCCTTTTGAGGACCTGCAATTTTCACCAACAAGGTTAGAGCTGCTGTACTTTTAAATTCAAATTCTTATTGAGGGCTTGAATAATTTTGATGGACTCTCAACTGCACTTAGTCATACTATCTTTGATATGAAAGAAAAGAAAACATCAGTGTGGAACAATCAAAACAAAATTATTGACTGATATTTCTTTCAGACTGTCTATAGAAGAAAAAGATACTTAGCAGCAAGAAATAAAGACTTGACAATGTCATAATGAAATGGAACTACGAATTATGATTCTACTTGGATTTTTAAGGATTTTAGTGCACCTCAACCAGGATCTCGAGACGCTTCTGCATTCGTCTTTGTATGAATCCTCTGGTGCACTATTCAGAAACTGTTGTCAGTCAAAAACTTCGATGAATAGCAGAGAGAAAACTAGAGAGGGATTTTACCTTTACATGGTTTTTGATGTAGGCGTAGAAATTAAGCAAACTCCATACGGTTCTGTCTAGTTTTATACCTTCAACATGGTGAAAAGAAATATCTGATTTCCACAGCAATTTGCCAGTCTGAGCATGAGGATAGGCGGTGGAGGATAATTGTATGCTATTTGCTAGAATAAATATGGAGTCGTGTAATGTCAAATAGTTGTCAGTTAAAAGTTATCAATTCGCAGCTTGAGCAACTGTCTTGAATTTGTTTTTAAGCTGAAATAACGACAATATTATGCAAAAACCTAAATGCATGACTTTATTTCCAGGATTAAAAGGATACCAAAAGAGACGAAGCCCCCATTTGTGCTCAAATCTTCTAGAGGTTCTCCTCTCAATTCTGGTGGAGGAATTGGTGACCAGGCGCAAGCTGGTGCTTTGGCCCACTTTGCTGAACTTCCCACATCCATGAGTTCCTAGTGGAGAAGGAATTTGAAAAACGAGAAAGGAAATAGGAGGATAAACCGTTAAAAGAAAATGAGAAGGGCATCAAGGTGAAAGAATATTGAGAATATATTTCACTACTACGGACCTGAAAGAAGGCTGTAGCTATAATCACATCGGTCTGTTCTCTAAAACGAATTGGGAATACTGCAATGATTTTCTTTGGCTGTCAACCAAATTAATGTAATTGTACTTGAGCATTTTGAAGGAAGGAAATTACATGTTGGATGTTTGGTAGGGGTCCTATTGTATTTCCTAATTAACTTTGATTCATTTCCACACTCCTGTTAATGGTTCAAAAGGATTGAATTGGAAATTTTAAGTGACTATTGAATTTCTGGAATCTTGTTGAATCCTATGCAAGGGAAGTGCTAAATTAAAGAAAAGATAGATGAGGTGTCAATGAGCAGCTACGCTCAATTGGCATGATTTTAAAAATTATAAGTTGGTCCAATTTTGGTAGAGTCATGCTGTCTGTTAGTTCATTTATACGATCAAAACAAAAAATTTTACTTCCTCGAGCTTGAAACCATTCATCCAGTTTAAATTTCACTTCTACTCTGGGATTTCTGGAAATTCTCCGAGCTTGTGTTACCAGTTTTTAGCAATTTGAAGACTGTAATTCAGTGTATATATCATGACAAATTAATTTATGAGTGGTGTATTTTTGGTCAGATACGTCTCAAGGAAGTTTAAATTGTGTTTTTAGAGTATCACATAGAGGCCTTATTTTGAGGTCATTGATGAATGCCTGGATATGACCGGACCTACCTGTCTGATGACGTAGAAAGGCTCCCTTGGATGATAGACAAGTTTGATTGGCTTGTACATGCCTTCAGGAATGTCCTGAGAATTGACATTCTGTAGCATTTCCTTCAGCTGCGAACTAAGTATTACTGCTTGCACCGAGGAAAGTTTTCTGATCACTTGGTCAAAATCTGGAACACGAAAATGCTGTAATATGAAAGGCAGGGATTTATGGATATAGGCAGCTTAATATGAATTTTAAACATGAACACTAACATTAGGATTCATCCTTGCTTTACACCCAGAGCTTCAATATGTATGCACTTGTAGACCTAAAGTGGTCTCTCTATTGATTCTGATAATTGTAGGGCATTGGAAGAAGCATTGGAGTTTAGAAGAACTATCATGTAACCTTATTGTTTGATGTGATGTGAGAAAAAGGAGAAGTTCCATACCCTTTCCACGAGGAATTTTAGCAAAATTAAGTCTGAGAGTAAGCTGGTATCCTTCTTTTTGGGGTTCAACAATCTCGACAACATCGGAGCAAGCTTCCTGTACCATTTGTTTAGTGTATGTAGAAAGCCCAGATGATAGCAAGAGTCCTTGGGACAGTAGTGGGGTTGCAATTGACAGGTATTTATGTTGTGGATCAGCCGCTGAAGACTTCTCAACATCATAATACAACCACAAAGTTACAGGATAATGAAGTCTCAAAAGGACATAAATTAAGTCATTAATTGAACTCACCATCAAAATAACACAGTAGTAAAGTTGTTACCTCAATGTGGTATTCCACAGAACCAAACTCGTACAAGTGATGGTCAAAATCCACAGCCTTCTCAGCCCTGTCACAAATGAAGTTTATTGACACTATATACTGGCTACAGGTTGCAGCTAGGCTATTAAATACAATATGAGCAAATTGAAGGAACATTTTTCAAAGCACTCACCGGTACAACTTGAGCAAAATTTCCCTCAATGCCGGTGACACCCTCTCAAAGCATGCCATGCTTTCCTTCTCTTCTCCGTGCAGAATCAGATATACAATACTTGTGAATTTGACATGTCAAGTTGTTTATATATATGAACTTTGAGTAAAAGCTAAGTTGGAATCCATTGCAATGATATTTAGCAACCTTTGAAGCAATTACCTACCTACCTACCATTTTGTTATCAGCGTTTCAATGTATTTTTTTTTTCCCCTTATAATTAATACCATAGACAAGCATGTCATCACTTGTTAATCCTTTTTAGACATTTGAAGGTATCGTATCACCTATTTTGGTTTCGTGTAACTCATTATACGATTATTCCCTTAATGTTAATAATTTTTCAAATTTTAATTAATATTTTTTATATTAATATAATTTATTATTGCTATCCTTTAACTAAATTGTCGGATTGCGTACAATAACTCAAAATAAATAAATTATTTAATACAACTTTTGACAACTAAATATTAAATTTGATCAAATTGATGGTAATAAAACAACCCAAAACTTCCAAGTGGTGTGGAACCTCCACATGTTAGTGATACTTGAACGCATTTGTAACCTTAAAGTGACAGATTACCTAAATAGATTAATCAAAGACTTATGCAACAAATGATTAAATTGTAATAAATATTAAAGAGACATATGGAAGAAATAGAGCTGCATTTGTTTCAGGATCGATAACTATATAACAAGTGACTTAAGCACATTATGAAAACACTAATTATTGGGAAATCAGGGCTGGATATGATCCAGCATGTAATGGAATACTATAATTTTTTCAATGAATTTTCTAAAAGCCAAAATAAAATGATTGATGTACAAAACACAATAAAATATGAATAATAATTTGCCTTGTTGTAAAACTTGATAGTTTTTCTTCTTGTTTCCTTTGAATTGCTTTTGAACCTAGTTTATTACAACCATCATAGTTGCATATTTGTCTAACCTCTAACAGTGTCCATATAAATGTCACTTCAAGAAATATTTTTAGTGAAAGGAAACGCTATCAATAAAAGTAGTAATAATAGTCACTACTATTAATAGCGTCCAATTCTTGAAATTGCCACCTCCCATCACAAATAACTCTATCACTATTGAAATGGCAACTAATTTAAGAAAATGGTCCCAATTATGAAACACCTTTTTGACAAAAGTATCGGCACTAAAAACTATGAAATGTGTGACAACGTTATATAGTAATAGTAACTTTACATATTTATAAAAAATTTATCGACACAAATAATATAAAGTAGTGACGATTAAAGTTATAATAGTAAACAAAAGTACTGATACTAAAAACTATGAAATGTGTGACAAAACTATATGGTCATAGTAATTTTATATATTTATGATAAATTTGTCGATAAAAATAATATAAAGTAGGGACGAGTAAAGTTGTAACAATACTTTATTTTATTGTGACATCATTATCGCCACTAAAATAATTTAAAATAGTGAAAAAATATTTGTCACTCTTGCTTTTTTTATCAGTGTCCATTACTTCTTGGTCACTAATATTTTAAGGAAAAAGTGTCAGCATCATTTTATCACAAAAATGAAAAATTGTTCATATAAAAAATATTATCACTAATGTATTTATTATTGTTACAAATAAAACTATTAATTCAACAATGGAATTGCATTAGTGGTGAAAGAAATTTGTATCAGCGACCATATTTTCTAACAGATTTTGTCACAAGTATGAAAGTTATATGTTACAATAATGTTGTCACTAAATAAAGATTATATGTTATAATAAATTTATCATTAATGTGTTTATATTTTTCACAAATAATATTATTAAATTTAACAATTTAATTGCTTAATCCATAAAAATATTTGTATTGGTATCCATAAAATAGAAGTTGTCATCGATGAATTTAATATCCATGATAATTATATTTATTACAATTATCTCAAACTACTACTTATGAATTTAATCTAAAACTCTCCGTGGTAAATTTTTCTGGCTATTCTTCTAGATGAAGTTGATTATTCATTTGTTTCCTACAAAATAAATAAAAATATAATCAATTAATTAGTTTACAAAATATTAAGCTATGAATTTAGTACTAACATTTTATAATAATATAATGGTAATAATAAGAAGAAATACTAACTATTCTGGATTTTATAAATTTATAAACTCATAGAATTAGGTGGAGTATTTGATGTTGTAGTAATTAATGGATCTCCAATTGAAGCAGAATCATTAGGTATGAAACTAGGAATTACTCCAGAATTTGCCTCAGGTTTAAGAACAAAACTTACAAATTATAAAGGATAATATGGAAACAAAGGTTAGCTATTTTCTTGGAAAAGCACATGTCGGGAGAAATATATAGGACCACTTGTTGGGTTAAAGCAAAGGTGTCCTTTATCATGTGGGCTTGGGCTAAGGTAAATAAATTGATGGGATTTAGGCTCAAGTTTGTGATGATTATAGGGTCGTAATAGTGGGTAACAAGTGTTGCCAAATATCCGTCTATCATCATATATGGGCTTCGTATGATATAGTTCTTCAAATGGGCTTTTCATACCAATAGCTATGGAAGGAAGTCTGTTTATGAGAAAATTGGCCATCTGAAAAGCGTAGGGCCAGAACTAAAGTGGGGAATTTGAATGGAAAAGTAAAGATAGAACCATTTCGACATATTGTTGATTCCTCCTTTTTTGCTCTCTCGTTTTGCTCTGGTGTATAGGGATAGCTCAGTTGGTGATGAATACCAAGTTCGGTAAAGAGTTTATGTAGTGTTTTGTATTCACCTCCCCAATCGGATTGGACAGCCTTTACACGGGTAAGAAATTGAGTTTGAACAAGGTTATGGAAATTATGAAAAGCTTGGATCATTTGGTCTTTGTGGGTAAGAAAATAGAGCCAAGAATATCGAGTGTGATCATCAGTGAATAACACAAAGTAGCGAGCACTAGTAATAGAAGTTACTAAAGAAGGCCCCAAAAGATCAGTATGTATAAGATCAAATGGAGTTGAGGCTCGTGAATGAGATATGGGAAAAGGAAGTTTATGATGCTTAGCATTAGCACAAGTGGAACAAAATAGATCATCTTTTATTGAATTGAAAGGAACATTACATGACTTCAGTACGTGGTGTATAACTCGATAATTTGGGTGTCCTAAACGAGCATGCCACAATTTGACATCACAAGATTTAACAAAGAAAGAGACA
>JAOSBO010000210.1:26486149-26500889 GCA_027563915.1 Erythroxylum rotundifolium
TACGAGAAACCTACTTTTGCATATCCCAGATCCAAGATCACCTTTCTATGAAGTTAACAACTCTTTTGAAGTCTGACGCTATCATAAAAGATTATACTAGGAAATATTGTAGAAATGGTAGAATGTCGTCTAATATAAACATTTGCTTTATTGTTATCTGTTATGAACTCATTGCTGTTTTACATTAACCGAAAATTTTCAGAATGTTTCCTCCTTCCTAAAGGGTAAGTAAAAAAGCATGAAATGTCCTACTTGTGGAGTATAATAGAATGATGCTGTGACATCTTTCAAGATGATTACCATTAAGACATGCAATTATTATAATGTGAGAATTGTATGAAATTTCTTGCTTAAGCTAGCGTTTCTTTATTTTGTCAATAATTGAGGGAATTCGTCTCATACCAGATCATAGTGACGAGAAATATTTCTGCGAGCTTGAGTGAGAGTATTCGACCTCAGTACATGTTGGATGATAAGTTTCGTAGCAGCAAAGCCAGCAGTGAAGAACATCGGAGTCAACCAACTGCTGGATCAATAAAAAATAAAAACGAGAAAATTACGTAGTTACTGGAATTCTGGTAGTCATTATTTACCCCTTTGTTTCGCGTTTGTTTACATCTCTGTTGGCTATCAAAACCTGAAATTGGTCAAGTGTACAAGAAAACATTCAACAAAGTTGAAGATAGATGAAACAAAACTTTTGATGACGTTCCGTTGTGTTATTCGATCTCACCAGGACAAGATTTAGGAGACCTTCATCTTGGTCAACCAACGAAAAATCTCCATCAATGTAAGCATCCGCAAGTCCTATATCAACACGAGTCATTACCTGAAAATTTCACAAAGGGGTCCCAATGGTGGGGAGAATGTAAAGCATTTTCATTCCACTTTCACAATACGTCTTTTTGTTGCTTTTCTTGTTGTAACCACTAACCAAAACGTAAAGACAAGTTATTACCTTCCAGTAAAATTGAGCATTATGAACTCTTAAGACACATTTAGCAGGACAATCTTTGGTGCTTCCTCCGAAGGTAAAGTTGGTGCCTCCATCCTCCGTTACACTACAAAATCCAAAGCACATTGGGTAATTGTTCAACGTTGCAACCCGAAAGTAGTTTCGAAGTTTCTTCACTCCAAAATTTGGCTGTTAATTAATATAAGATTTTGTTGTCCATAAGAGTTCAAATATTAAGCAAACATATACCTAAGTAGAACAAATGTTCTTTGTTTTGTCTATAAAAAATATTATAGTTAATTTGGAACATGGTTTTGAATTTTGTCTCGGATTGGCCGGTATCAGCCGGAGAATGGAATAAAATAAAAGTTTTATATATTGGATGTAAATATTGGTCGGTATCGACCTGTTTCGTTTGATACTGAGCAGTATTTATAATATTAGTAATATACCGACTGATACCTTAAATTTTAGAAAAATAGAGATTTATTAGCAAAATTTTCAAAAGTTTTAACCCTCCCGCCAACCCCCTCTTTCTTTTTTTAAAGTTTTTTAATTAGTTATTTAGTTCAATTTTTATTGTGATTTTTTAATTTTTACTTTTAAAATAAAATAAATATTTTTATTACTAATAATAATTACACATTAAATAAAACTTTAAAATAAATTATTTTATTTAAATTTATTTTAATATTTGATATAATTTTTATTAATAAAAATATTTTATTTTTTAAAATAAATAATTTAAAATTTATTATTTACAAACTAATATTTATTTTTATATATTTTTAATTATTAAATCAAAATTTACTAGAAATTTATATATTTTACAAATATTTTTAAATTTAATTATATTTATTAAATTAAATTTATAAACTAAATTAAGATATTTATAAGTTTAGTAATAATTAATTTTAATTACGTGCAAGTGTGGACTGCATAGTCCTTATATATATAGATCTAGTTGGTTAGCAATTAATATATAGACACATCTAGTTGGATAGCAATTAATATATAGACACATCTAGTTGGTTAGCAATTAATATGAATGGGACCAAACTGTAGCCCTTTGTTATAAGAGATTTATCAAAGACATTCAAATATGATAATCTACTATTACAGTCGAATGACATTTCAAGGTCAAACATAGAGAGCTGCAAGTATGGACTACATGGTTCTTTATATTGTTGCCAAATGTATCTTGATGATAAAAAGTAATAAGATAAGATATCCTCAGGTACTCCGAATGAAAGCTCAAATTAAGCCCAAATGAATACGTATAGAACAAAGGATGCAAATATTCGTTCTGATCTTATTATCCAATTTCTTAGTTGCTTAGAAATTATGTATCCCATAAACTTAGTTTTTTCTAGTTTTGACTTCCAAAATGAAATGCAATTTTTTCTATATGCAGTTTATTCATTTGTAGATGGACCTACATTAATTCATATATGCAATTATCATCTAGACAATAAGTGTATATGCTACTGTATCCAACAACCACCCAACTTAGAAATTAACTTTGAACGACCCTGGAACATGAAAACACATCTCTATTCAACTTGGTAAGGTGCAAGACGGCTTTATGTAATGGGAAGAAGATGTTTGGAATGTAAAACAGCTAGGTTGCATACAACACAGAACGTCCCTTCTGGTGAAAACGACAATAACCTACCAATTTCTACCGGCAAAGATATAATTGGTAAGATTATGTTCTTGGAAAGAGATCAGCTCACATTAAACAGCCGGTAGATATAAAACCCCTAAGATATTTAGTGATGAGAAGGCGAGCTCCAGCTTCTAATCGAGAGAATACCATGCCCTTGGAATCACTTTCTCCAGACGAATGCAACACCCCAGCAGCAGTAGCCATTATTTAGACGTTGAGCTGCAAGAAAAATTTATTAAGGAAGTAATAATTACCTGGCAAAGTAATGCTTATAGTAAAAAAGAAGCCATCTCCGAAATGTAAACAGAGAAAGTCGTCCATATATGTCTTGTTGCAGGGATTTCACCAGTATTACCTTTCTTGAAACTCAAGAAATTAAAAAGTTGGCTACGGCATTAGCGCCGACCGCTTTTTGATATTTTAACAACCGATAAATGTGTAACGAATAATATTGCAGAGGGATAAAAATTAGTTAAAACAATAGGAATTGCTAACCTTTCTGCTGTTGCCTACCTTTCCAAAGCAATATTAGCCTATTCGCAGACTTTTTATCGACCGAAGAATCCTTCACAGCTTTTCGCTTAACTGCTGGAGACCAGATTTATATACATGTAAAAGAGTGGCTTAAATTATGGTGGACGTGCCTTGGAGTCAAGGATGGGGACCTTCGAATTCTTACCATGGCCAGTCCCTCATAATTTAAAGCAAAATTCGGATGCATGTACATATTTAAAAGTATGTCGGCGAAGATTGGCAACCTTTTCTAATTGTCACATTTAATTTTTTTGTGCCTATTGGAAGCATTTAACTTTGAAGATATGAAGTAACAAAAACATTTAGAATTAAGAAAAACTGTCCCCCTATGACACCCAATCGATAATTTTTTTTAAAAGAAATGATAGATTGAATTGAGCCTTAGAAGGCAATCAAAATGTACAAGTTGACATGTACTGGCAAAATAAGAAATACAATGTGCAAAATTCACATGTGACCAAAGGCTTGGTCAAGATAATTATATAATTCTATTCTTAATGAGCTGCACTTTACACATTCCAACTACTTCTGAGATATTCTGTTGTAAAATGTGACGGGCCCGAGGAGTGCATCAGGAGAGAGAGAGCATGAATTGGGCTTGGATTAGGAGGGCCACCACTAAAATGCTCTAAGGCATTATGGTTTGGCTCCATGTTTGCTTATAAGTGCTTCTCCTCTTCTTCTTCTTTCCAATATGGGATTGTTCCCATCTCAATATTCCAACACTCCCCTTCAAGTCCAACTGGCCTGCCTAGTTGTGACTTGCTTTCATTCATTCATTGTTTTTTCTTTCTTTGCCTGGGCTTGTGTTAAATTGGAGTTTCAAAGGCCACATGTCTATGTCCGGGCTTGTACTCTTGTTGAACCTCAGAGGCCACAGGTCCATCATTTTTTTCATTATGCCTGGGTCTTCCTCACTGAGTCTTCTTTGTTGTTGGGCTTCAGGTCTTGGGCCATAGGTCCATCATTTTTTTCATTATGCCTGGGTCTTCCTCGCTGAGCCTTCTTCATGATTGGGCTTCAGGTCTTAGGCTGCAGGTCCATCATTTTTTCATTATGCCTGGGTCTTCCTCACTGAGCCTTCTTTGTTATTAGGCTTCAGGTCTTGGGCTGTCTTTCTTGGGTCTTCCAGGATCTTCATGGGCTGAAACAAATCCGGTGGGCTCTGATACCATGTTGTAAAATGTGACGGGCCCGAGGAGTGCATTAGGAGAGAGAGAGCATGAATTGGGCTTGGATTAGGAGGGCCACCACCAAAATGCCCTAAGGCATTATGGTTTGGCTCCATGTTTGCTTATAAGTGCTTCTCCTCTTCTTCTTTTCTCCAATATGGGATTGTTCCCATCTCAATATTCCAACACATTCCATGTCTAGAAATTTGTGTTTGAAAATCCTTATGTGGGTTCTGATCTTCTGAAACAGAATTGCTCCTTGCCGAGGCCCTTATCCTAGAAAATTTGTGTGTTTCTCTCATCCCAAATGGTTGTGACCAGAAACGACAATGTTAAACAGAAACACCACTTGACTGTGTTGTTTGGAATTGATGTAGGGCACCAATTCCAAGTTGTTCCATTCATTTGGTGCAAAAAAAAATTTAAAATCTATGCATCATTGTTCTCTATATTTGTACAACAAATTCACATTGGAAAAATAGATGATTTCTTTTCTCTTTAGCTTTTTTTACAAAGGGTGCACCAATTTGTGAATTAAGTTCAAAAACTTGGCTAGCTTATCATTGTTGGTAGTTTATGCTTCATTGCTAACCATAGTGTGGATGAGGCTTGAGGTTGCTGGTGGTTGAACCATATAATATTGTTCCATGGAAGTGTATCCAAATTTCCTTGAAGTACTTTCCTACAAGATTGATTAGTGAAGAGGCCATTACTAGTGTGTTTCCACATTATACTGTCATTCTCATTGTTGACGTATGTTTGGATAATTTCTGATTTAATTTCATGGCATTGGGGATTAAAGTCTATCTGAGGATATCCTTGTTGGAGAGTGCTTCAACCACTGAAGCTCCTTATTTTGGATGAATGGTCGGAGGGTTATAGCAGTGCTAACATTCTCCAAAGGTCACATTTACAGTCAATATCTTGTCAGAACCTTGTTGATTTGCCATTTCCAATGAGGTTAATGAAATCAAATATGATTTTTCCTCTCTTCTTCAAGGTGGATTTCATTGTTTTTGAAGCATAAGTTTTTATATCCAAATTTCATATTCTTTTCTATTTGGTGTAGATGCTATAAATCCACTTACACCATACACTACAAGAAAAATGTAAATTAGCGCAAAAAATTTACTGATGGAATGAAAATCGTAGCTAATTATTGACGGAATACAAAAGCACGTTGGTAAATATGTTGTCAAAGTGTAAATTTAGCGACAGACGCAATTTTCATCAATAAAAGTGAAGGGAAGGAATTTTGTGCAAAATTTCCGACGACATATAGCGACGATGTAAACACTCCTGTTGGTAAAAATTACAGGAATGCTTCCCGCAATTAAACAGCATCGGACAGTTTCTAATGGAAAATAATCTGTTGGTGAATTTTGCTTTGTTTAATAATTAGCATCAGTTATTTATTGACGGAATAATGTCCATCGTTAAGATACAGTCTAGTTTACCGACGGACGTCGTGATCCATCGCAAAATAAAGCGGCAAGACGTGGTGGATAATTAATTGATGAATTTAAATACCGACGCAAAATGGCATTTTCCTTGTAGTGATAAAGTCTATTTATTAACTAAAAGCTTCTAAAGCCTTTTGGTGAGCATGACAGTATTTACTATCTTGAGAGGAATTATGTTGAGACCTCCTTTGTCCTTTATGATATGTAAACTATTCCATTTCATTTTGGCTCTCCTGGGCCTTCTTGATTGCTAGACCATATAGATTTTATTGAAAATCCTGTCAATGATTTTGATGATAGTGGCGAGAAAGGCAATATGTGCAACCCATTATATATTGATAGAGTTCAAAAAAAAGACAATGAGTTGTTCTCTATTTGAAGTGGAAAGATTCTTTAAGCTTCGTGAAGAGATTATATTGTTAATCTTTTCAATCAAAATACTCAAGTACCTTGTATTTAGATTTTAAGTAGTCAATGAAATGTTAAGATGAAGTATTAGAAGAGATAGTGATTGAATCTAGTGATAGTTTTTAGAATTTGCACTTGGCTTATAGCAATTTTTGATAGAAAGAAACCACTTTTATAACGGTTGACTTATAAACTAGAAAACTTTTTCAATACCTTAATAGCCTTCATAAGAAGTGAGGAATACTTTGGAGAGGAGAATGAGATCACTAAGAAAACACAGGTTAGTAATTTTTAATTTCCTACATCTCGAGTGACATTTGAAATCTTTGGTTCTTTCCACCACTCTTTTAAGAAGTCTATTGAAAACTTCCATAACTAGAGCAAATAGATAATGAAAGATGGGATCACCTTGGTGAATACCTTTGTAGCTTTTGAAAGGGTTTGTAGGTTGTGCATTAACAAGAAGGTTAAAAGAAGGAGAAGTGATATATTGAATGAATAAATCAACGAAATCATAAGCTTTTTTAAGATCAATCATTAGACAATAATTTGATCTACCCCTCTTTTTTGAATACTTTTTGACCAAATCTTATAACAAAAGAATGTTATCACTAAAGATCCTTTCAAAAATATAAGCAACTAGAACTATATCAATGTGATTTAAAAGAATTTTCTTCAATTTATAAGCTAAGATTTTTGAAATCAAAATGTAAGTTCTAAAAGCTATGAGACAAAAGTTTGAGAATTGTTTATGCTCACTAGATTTGGGAATGAGAGTCATGAAAGTGTTGTTAAGTTCTGAAAGTAAGGAGCCCTAAAAATTCCAGTGTAACATCAATAACTAAGTTCCTTGTTAGGGAAAAAGATTTAATGAAGAAAGTTTATGTTGAATCCGTTAGGATTAGGAGCCTTATACGAATGCAGAGATTTTTTGATGTCTTTAATCCCCTATATAAATAAAGATTTATATAGGTTTTTTGTTTCCTAAGATGTGATACACCCCTATATGATTTCTTTAAGGAAGGAGTTGAACGAGTAAGCTTTGGTTGGCATATTCATAATTCTTGAAAAGTGGTTGAAGGACCTTTCTAGTGATTGATGTTGAGATTCTAACCTAAAATTGCTACTTTTCAAGGAAATGATTATGTTACTAGTTCTTCTTGAAATCACATCCTTATGAAAGAAAAAAGTGTTTCTATCCCCACTTTTCGGCCACTCTATATGAAATCTTTGCTTTATGAGAGAATAATCATATGGTAAAGCCTTGGAAAAATTATGCATGGTAGCTTTCTCCATTTCATATATCTATGTAGACAAAGGATTGTTATAGCGATCATATTGAACTAACATTGTTTAGAAGATGACGAGTGCTTACAATTTTCTTTATTAATAGTTTCTTCATCTCTTGCTTAATAATCTATATTTTCCTAGAATATATGAATTGCTTGGAGGCCTATAATCCTTGATCTTAAAGCTTTTCAGATTACCCCATCAACTGCTACTAATTCAGTTAGAAGTTGTTGAATTTGAAAGGTGCTTTTGGACTTACAATAATTTTTTGGATGATAATGGTTGAGTGATTCGAGAGATTGTTATATGAGTATATAGAGAAGTAGTTTAGAAGGCTAGAAACCATCATTGATTTGCAAGCCTATGATCTAATTTATTTCTAACGTAGTTTGCTCCAAATTGATTACTGATCTCGGGAAAAAAATTTCTTTTAAAAGGAAGATTATATAACTGAGCATTATTTACACAATTCCTTAATTTGGGAAAATGATTTCCAATAGATCTGCATCCTTCAGTTTCATTAACTTTAAGGATTAAATTGAAGTCACCAGTAAGTATCTAAGGTTGTTAGCAATTGCATTCCTTATTCAATTCAATAGGAATGCCCTCTAATAAAAGTTGTTTTGTGCATTGATGAATAAAATGAGTAGTATGTAGCTTGAGCTATTAAAAAAATCTCTAAATGTATGATTTGATCTAAAATGAACCTTCTGGTTATCACGTCCATGACACCACTATCATGGCCATGAGAGATGTCTCATTACCATGACAATTTCATGTATGAATTAAAATAAAGAAACTTAGATCTTGCATATACTAATTTGGATTAATATCTATAATGTTCCTTCATAATACTAGTCAACAATTAGATGAAGCTACCTAATAAGCTATGTGCAGAGACTAGTATATATTGATAAGGCCAGAGTCGCTATGAAACATATTAGATATGTTATTTTTTTTATAGAAGCCAATATAGATCATAAGCTATATGAATTCATAACATTAATGAGTCTAAGTGGAAATGGATACAAGATCTGGTCTTAGTTACATATCAATGGAAGCCTCTTTTTAATCACTAAGGAAAGGAGTGTAGACCCCTAAGCATATGGAGCTGATGAGTTTTTGAGGGAATGGTGTGAAACAATCTATATGGATTTAATGAGTTTTTGAGGGAATGGTGTGAAACGAATTATCATATAGACGAATAATATTCAGAGGAATACTTTGGAATCCATATATGCAATAAGTTCTCTTAATCTATAAGAAATACTTAAGGAACTTGTTAAAGGGAAAAACTGAATGAGAAATATGCATAATTATGTAGAAGCAACCACCAGGTTCCACTTATCACACAAAATATCTCTAATTAACCTCAAAAGGATAAGGGAGTTAACCTAAGCACGTCACCAATAGAAGCTAACACCACAATTAGGAGCAATTAAGATACTAAAGGTCCAATAAGCTAATGTGAGGAGTTCTTAATAAAAGAAGACTGGGTTAAAATGTTAACGTCGATAGCTTTACTACTTCCCTCAAATTCTCATAATATCAGTCTTATTATGAAATATGCAACGGTTGAAGAGCCCTAAAGTAAAAATTTTCATGTGACTATGTATTTTCAATAAAGCAAATGATGATAATCCATATGGAGACCAAGATCAAAGTTAACAAGTATGGAAATCTTCCAATCTAAATCTATTGAACAAGAAATTCACTTGATAATTAAGTTATAGTCATGGTTTGATATTTCTTACTTCCTTTTTTTTATGCAGTTGAAATAAGAGGTATCCTTGAAGTGAATTTAGGTTTTAATCAAATTATATAAGGGTGATTGATTAAAAGTACGAGAAAATTTTATTGACATAGAGAAAAAGGTAATGAGATGTTTGGCTCATAAGGAAAAACTAAATAAGGCCTTAGTTAATCATTTATGGTTAGAAAAATTCCTTGCTATTAAAGTGATTTTCAATAATTACTTTAGTTTAGTTCACTCCCTATTTATATTAGAATCATTACAACAGTACTGAATTTGCAATAAAAGGGGTTAGGAGTCAACTTCAATAAAAAGAAAATGATTGGGGACCTTATTAAGCAAAGTAAGAAAAAATAGTCTTGATGAATTTCATTAAAGTAACAGAGGCCCATAATTCTATCTTAAGACAATAGTTCAGTCTACAAAGCTGTACTTTTAAGGAGAAATACTAACAATATTACCTCCCTAACCAATAAGGATGGCAAGATGATTTAGAGGGAGGGGGACCTCAAGTAAGAAGTCTTTGAATATTTTTGGGACCTATTAAGTATCTCTACTAATAGTTGCTCATATTTATAGGTTCTTAATAACTCATTCATCTTAAAGCAAATCATAATTGAACTAGTTGATTCACCTATTAAGTCTTTCATTATTGAAGATGTAAAGCGAGCCTTATTTATTGTTAATACAAAAAAAGCTCTTAACTTAAATTCTTGGGGAATGCTCAAAATATAAGTGACTAACTTGATCCTAAAGATTTTAGTAGTGGAAGAATGTTCAAAGAATGGAACCAGACACACATATGCCTGATACCATATGTTCCTAATCTTGCATTTTTTAAAAGATTTTAGGCTAATTTCTTATTATAATATACTATGTAAACTCATCTACAAGCTGTTAGAAATAAGGCTAAAAATGGTGCTATCCTTAACTACTAATCCTATATAAGGTTCTTTCATTAGGGCTAGGTCTATTGGTTATAAAATACTGTTAGCTTAGGAATTATTTAAAGATTTCCATAAAAAACCCTAATTAAGAGTTGTGAAGTGAAAATTAATTTTCATAAAACATTTAATTATATTGATAAGAAGTTCACAATTTATTCATTGGAAGAATATGGTTTTCCTATTCATTTTGTTAATTGGATTGATCAATGTGGTATATACCACCTTATCCAACATTCTAATCAGTGGAGAAGCCACCAAACTAATCAAGGGGGCATAATGAGTATAACAAGGCGATCCCTTATTCCTCTATCTATTTATAATATGCTTTGAGGTTCGAATGAGGTTAATTAGTTACAACTGATTAGTTACAATATAAGATTAGAGGAAAAATTCAGATTTCATAATAAATGTAAAAGGTTAAGGATATTTGACCTATTTTTACTTTATGGAGCTAAGCTTAATTCATTCACCTAATTGATTAAAGAACTTTTAGGCCTAATAATAATAGGGACAATATTCACTGTATTATATTAGCTAGAGTAGACTCTCTCCTTGGTTTACATTTACTTTAGTATTATAGATTAAAACTCCTTTATTTACCTATTTGAGTGCCTATAAAAATTTAAAAGACCCATGATAGATAGAAAATTGAACATATTTTTACCTTATATTTGACATATTTTGTTTTATTTTTATACTTTTATTATATATTTGGTACTTAATGCTCTAGTTGTGTTTATAGAGAATAATTTCTTTCATGGAATAAAAGGAGAAGAATTTGGAAGGAAACATGACATAAAACAAATATTAGAAGTAAAGAAGGGATGCATGATCATACAATAAACTGTGCACTTCTCATAACCATATAGTTTCACAAATTTTGGCAATTTTTGGTTATGCATGGTCTGGTGCATAGTTATACATCATCCAAATCAAGATTTTAATATAAAATATGCTTTCAGAGACAATTGGAAGCGGGAGACAAAAGGAGTCATTCTAAAACTCTTAAAGGTGACTCCAGGTGCAATTTTGAGCCAAAGAAGCAGGAAATAGGAAGAACTTATCGAAAAATCCATCAAAATAGATGATCAGACCTCTGCATAGCAAGAATACTCGATACAAGACAACCAAGGAGATTTAGAATTATGATTTCATTGTTTTCAATTCATTTTTATTTTTATCTATATTTGATTTCATGTTCGGTAATGTGTAACTAAACATATTGTTAGTATAGGCTAGATGAATCCTACGTTTATACTTTAAAATGTATTGACTTTTTTATTAGTGCAATTGGTTGATTAATTTATTTTGATCCAATTACTTATTTATTTTTGTTCTAGTAGTTTGGAATATTATATCATAATATGATTTTAGACATAGAGATCGATAAATCGCATTGATGAATAAATTTATAGTAATTTTAAGGAGTTGATTGTATCCTTAGATATAGGATGACACAAATCTTCCAAATTAGGGTTAAACCTAATAAAGGTACTTATAAATTAGGAATGCAATGTTGTAAACTTTAACCTAAGTAATTTGATTGGAAACCTTAGCATTAGTTATTAGTAGACTCAAAGTTAGCTATTGGCATACCATTGGAGACTCCACGATCCAATAAATAAAAAAACAATTACGTAATAAAGGATTAATTTGTTAAGGGATTCGGAAGCTAGATAATTGTATAATGTTGGTAATTCACCGAGTGATTTCATAATTCTATGTTTTAATTATGTTGTTCATTTGTTTTATCTATTCAATTTTAATTTCTTCAATTCAAAAACCACAATTTATTAGTAGACTAGATAATAGAACAACAGAAACTACTAGTACTCATTGTCCTTGTGGGATAGACTTGTATTTACCTGTACTAGCTACAGTTATGCCATGCACTTGCAGTTATTACAATATTGAATAACTTGGAAAAAAAGTCAATTAATCTATATTTATGGAAACCTATATGTGAGTTAGTAAAAAGAGAAATTGTCTATTGAAGTAACAAAAGTCTTTTGTTTGTTTGTAAGTCATAACTAATCCTCTTTATTGTTAACAACTTTCATATTTATTAGTCTTTGTATCTAATGATCTCTAAGAACATGTCCAAAAACATTAAGAATCTAGTGAGGAACTTTCTTTTATGGCTTGTGGATTCCTATAAATACTTTTTTGAAAAGATTAGATGGTTTAAGATTTACTTATTAAAAAATAATGGGGGACTAGTATCGTACCTATCCAATTGATGAATAAGTTAATACTTGCAAAAAGAATCTAAATGATACTTGTAGATGAAGAGGTATTATGGTTAAAATGGCTCAGTGGTCATTATTTGAAGTATGAGAACTTTTGGAGAGTTAAGTCTAGAAGTGAATCCTCCTAGACAAAGGTTCAACTCCTAATGATGATTGGTATATTGTACATATAATTTAAATATAAAATAGGTAATAGAAAAAAAAACTTTGTTGTAGTAAGATAATTAGAGTGAACTATGTTCATGCATCTAATTTCTGAATTGTAGATCTTGAGATATATGCTTCTAGGGAATGCAAAGTTCAAGTAGATAATTTCGAGTAAGAGTAGCATTGCAATACTAAAGGATTTATTATAAGTACGGTCTTCTCCTAGTTTCCTAATCAAAACTTAAATAATCATTTAGCTTAGATGAGGCAATCCATAGGGCTATGCACCAATGAAACTTATAATGAAATCTTCAAGGCTTAAGCTTTAAGATGCCCAAAATTGGACTAATATGGCTTAAACAAAAATTTTCAAAGGTATCCTTTATACTATAGCCTATAATAAGGAATATACTTAGTACCTTGGATAGGTTTAAGGTTGTATGGATTATGAAATGTTGAACCTAAAACAATCACTCATCTCCCATTCAAATACAATTATGCAATAATCCTTTAGTTGAATACTTAGTAGGTATGAAAAATATATTGCCAAAAGATGCCACTTGCTTGAAGGAGAATATATCCTATTTAAAATAGCATTTAAATATCTACTCCATTTAAGGGAAAGAAGTTATGGAATATTTAGGAAACAATAAAAAGACTCTAAGAACTGTTAATTGAAATTAGGAATTACCAAATTTTGAATGTATCAATTGAAATGGCTAGGAGTTGGAATATTTAGATCCCACCAGATGGTCTGATAAGATGAAGAGGAAAGAGCTACATGATGAGGTGCTAATGATTGCAAATAGGGTTATCCTTATATTAAGATGGAGGTTTGAATCCATGTGCAAAGTTATGTCTAAAATTAGACACTATCACTTTGTATAAGGATGGTACGCTTGACTAGCTTTCATCTTAACTTCCATAAGTCTTAACGTAATGGATTAGCTTTCATAACTCCATTTAAAGATCATTAATATATTTTTTAATTTAAAAAAAATTATTCATTAATAATATTTAGAGAAGTAGTCAATTCAACTACTCAATCAACCGTTGTAAATTGATATATTCTTTAATATTGTTGCTACTAAAATTGCATCCATACTATTGGGCAATTTATATGATTGTTTAGAATTTTATTCTATTTCACCAAATAAATCTAACTCTTAATTATTGGGGGGTTACAAATCTATGATAATTAAGTGAATTTTTTTATTTATTGAGCTACGAACTATATTTCACAAAAAGGTAAAGAGAAATTAAAGAAACACTCATAATTTCAAGAATTTTGACAGAAATAAAGACATGAAGTAAACATTAAATATTACTAATTGGAAATGTGTATAGAAACATAAAAGAAGATATATGCATAACCATACTACTAGGCAACAAATGCTTGCATCCAACTCCAAGGTGGAGGTTGGATATGGCAGCTCTGGCAGTTCTGCTTTAAGACAAGCCTTGTTACCTAAAACCTTCCCTTAAGTCACTTTTTGAAAGTGGAAGAGGCATATTGACTGACCTACCCTTGGCAATGATTAATTTATAATATGATAACGAACAAAATGGTTTTAACATACACATAACTTTCATCGATCTTTGGTAAGATTTGATTAAAATAAAATAGATAAGTGTGAATTGCATCATGTTTTAAGACTTAATTCAATATGTAATTAATTATTAATTCAAAGTTTAGATTAGAACTATTTTTATTTGTTAATTATTTGTGTTTAAGTGTAGCACCCACTTACCGCAGGGTACTACTATCGATCACTACATAACTTCACATGGCATCAAGTCATTATCCATTATAAAACCTCATAAGGAAACCACAATAATTTAAAACCCAACCTTTTCCTAATTTCATTTCACAACTCAGAAGTTTACATTGTCTTTCAAACACTTACAATATATACATCGTTAAACCTAGAACAAAAGTACTATATGAATGATGAAAATATACAAGTCTATCTAAGCCATCCCAAAATTCCTAGCTAAACGACCTTTGAGCCATGACTTCTCTTGCCAAAATCACGCAGAGTCTCTCAGTCAATATAGTCGTCTCTCGGTCCTGAAAAGACAACGTTATAATTTTGGTGAGTTTTGCGAACTCAATGAGGTAACCATCATCGATGGTTCACTCAATTCATGCA
>JAOSBO010000210.1:26500989-26513622 GCA_027563915.1 Erythroxylum rotundifolium
TCGTCTTTCGTTCGCTTTGTCTTTCGAACCTTTGATTCGCTTCCGCTTCGCTTTCGAATTGCTTTCGATTCGTCTCTTTTATGGAAATTTCGTTGTGTTTTCCGGTTGGGGTCCGGTTTCCGGATCGGGTCCCAACACTTCCTTTTTGCAACATCAGACACTCATCAGTTGAATGGCTCATGTTTGAACATAGCCCGCACACTTTCACTTGTGCCTATCCAACTGGAATCTATCTCACAAAAGATATTAGTTCATCTAATTGATGTTTAACGAATGAAGTGCTTACCTCGTTTACCCATCGAACATTATTGCAAATGTTGAATTATTAGGTATTAATGACCATCCGCTCTAGTAATATCCTTGATCAATACGAGTCTTCTATCACAATGCCTCGCCACTTACTTGATAAGTGTGAATTGCAAAATATTTTAGGGCTTAATTTGTTATGTATTTAAATGTTAATTATTTAGTATGTGTTTATGATAGAATTGTGTTAGTTTGTTAATTAATAGTGTTTACGTGTGTTTATGAGTTATTACAAATCTTTGAGCTTAAATATTACATCTTTGAGGTACCTTAATGTGTTTGTTAGTGTTTTGGGGTCAACATTGAAGAACAGAAAAGTTTTAGAGATTTAAGCTGAAACAACGGCCTACAATCGTGGCACAATAGGCCATGATCATGATAGAAGCACTCGACCCTGGCAAAATCATAAAACACTAGCCACGATCGTCATAAAAGGGTCAGATGTGGCCCACGATTGTGGCTTGCAGTGCCACAATCGTGGCCTACGTTGAAAAGACGCACAGATACTCAGAAAAGTCAATTTTTGAGGGAGTTATTAGACCTTTTAGATCCTGGAAAAACCCTAGGCATACCTGATACACAAAAAGGTATAAAAAGAACAAGACAAGAGGAGGAGGAGGAGGAGCTTTTGCATAAGCCACCATCGAGAAACCCTAGAGAGAGTTCATAGAGAGAATGAGAAAGAGAAGAAGGAAGAGAGACGTGGAGAAGAAGCATACGTGAAGTACTTCCCAGAAGAGGAGGATTACCAGCATTACTGCCTCCGTCATCCATTCTGATCTTATTTCTAGTTAATTTTCATTTTATTATTGTATAGAATTGGGATAGTCATTGATAATAGGATTGTATGAATGTTAAGGATGTCTAAACTCACCTTCGAGTTGTTTTATCTTTGATTTAATGAAATTTAATTGTTTGTGTTTTTACTTGATTTATTGTGATTTAATTTCTGCATTTGCATAATTTGGTGATAAACTGAAAGGGTGAAATGAGTGAAAATTTATTAAATTGGCCTAACCATAGTTAGGTAATTTAATAGAACGAGAATTAAATCAAATCTGTAAATTGTCTAAAGAGAGATCTTGCATAGGATTCCCAATAGTTTTTAGACAACTTCATATCTAGTTAGGGTTTTGGATAGATTGTTAATTGACCGATTGCAATTCTTGTAATCTGATTAGGGCTTATGAATTAGGGTTAACGGTTATAACTCGAGAGAAAGAGAGTAATCAACCCTAAGACTGAATAAAACCAATAATCTAGTAAGTCATAATTATTTAGGTTGGCATTAAAGATAGATAAAATTCCTCTTTTTATTATTTGATATTTCTTTAAGTTGATTCTTGATTGGGTGTTGCAATTGATATTTTTTTGATATTTTCGTAATTGATTACCAAATTTTTTCTCCACTTATTCTTGCAACAATCTCTCAGACAACTCACCCGTTCTCGCTCACCAAATTTTGTAAGTCCTAAAGTGCCATTTAGATTCAATGACTTCTTATCTAACTTAGCTAGTTTTGATAAAGGTATAAGGAATGCTCGAAGAGTAAGGTTTATTATCACCAAGCAATTCATTTTATGCCAAGAAATTACAAATTATCAAGCAAGAGATGATGCAGCTATTTAAGGAGGACATTGGAAATAATCATCATCTCCTAAACATTGTTTGGAAATATTTAGAGAGAGTTTAACAAGATCACAGCTCAAGAAGCAACAAGTCTATGTAAACCTATGTCTTTATATTAGGTTAAAGAGTTACTAAAATCTCTACACCCTTATAAAGCTCTTGGTCCTGATGGTTTCAACATTAACTTTTTCATTAAGTCCTGGCCTCTTATAAGGAACGTAGTTTCAAATGTTGTGCTAGAATTTTTCAATAAAAGCTTCCTACTTTTAAAGTTTATAGATAAAACTTTCATCACTTTCTTTCCTAAGTCTTGTGAGCATTAGTATTTCTTATATTTTCTTCCCATTGTTTATTGTAACTCCATCTATAATTTGATTTTTAAAATCTTAGCTCACAAAATGAAAAAATTTCTTGTAAATCATATTGATGCAACCTAAGGTGATTATATTCCTAAAAGAATTATAGGTGACAACATTTTGTTGTTACAAGAGCTGGTGAAAGCTTATTCAAAAAGAAAGGCTAGAATGACTCGTTATCTTAAGATTGATCTGAAAAAAGCCATGACAATGTAGATTGGTGCTCTATTATCGATATTCTTATAGCTATAGAGTTTCCCAAGCCCTTCATTCAATAGATTACACAATGCATCGCTTCTCCCTCTTACAACAGTCTTGTCAATAAAAAGCCTACAAAATTTTTCAAAAGCTAAAAAGGAAGTCGCTAGGGTGATCCCATTTCTCCCTATCTCTTTGCTCTAGTTATGGAAGTTTTTAATAGACTTCCTAAAAGAGTTGTAGTTAAAACTAAGGATTTCAAATATCATTCAAGATGTAAGAAATTGTAACTTACAAACAAGTGCATTGTTGATGATCTCATAATGCTCTCCAAAGCAGAGCCCACGTCTGTTTTAGCCCTTGCGAAGGCTCTCAAGGATTTTAACAATACGTCTAGCCTATAAGTTAATTACTCTAAAAGTGCTTTCTTTTTATCAAAGAGTGCTACAAGTCAAGAGCAAATACTAAAATCCATTACTGGTTCCCATCATCAATCTCTTCTAAAAAAGTATCTTGACATTCAAGTGACAACTTCAAGGCTTAGCATAAAGGATTTTACCCATCTAATTTACAAGTTCAACAACAAAATATCTTCATAGAGCTCAAAGAATCTCCACATTACTGGAAGAGCATTTCTCATTAGCTCTATTTTGAATTCCATTAATGTGTAATGAGTTGTCTATATTTCTTTTCCTACCAATATCATCAAAATCATTAATAAGATTTTCAATAAATTTCTATAGTTTGGTTGCAAAGAAACCCCCGGGAAAACCAAGATGAATGGGTTGTTGTATATGTCCCAAAGGACAGTGGAGGCCTAAACATCATTAACCTTAAAACAATGAACACTATCATGCTCACTAAGAGGCTATATAGGCTTTTAACTGATAAACAGGCCTTATGTTGTAAGTGGATTCATAATTTCTTCATAAAAAGGAAAAGAATTTGGAAATTGGCTCTGAAAACCTATGCTTCATCAACAATGAAAGTCATCTTCAAGAAAAGAGATAAATTTGGAACCAGTTTCAATTACTTCATTAGAAATGGCAAATCAACAAGTTTTTTAGCAAAATAACTGGCTATCAACAAGTCCTTTGGAAAAATTGGGCCCAACATTAGCCCTCAAATCACTAATCCAACTAGTAGTGTCATTTGTTAAAGCACTCTCCAACAAGGATATTTTCAAATAAGCATCAATCCCTATTTCCTTGAAATCAAAAATTATCCAAACTATCATCAACTCTAAAAATGACAGCATCAATTGGAAATATGTCAATAATGGCATCTTCACCAATCAATCATATAGGAAAGTCCTTCAAGGCAATTTAGACACATTTATATGGACCTAGATTGTATGGTTTATTCATCATCAACCTTGAGCGTCCACTAAACTATGGCTAGCAATGCAGTACAAATTGCAAAATACAGATAAACTAGCTAAGTATTTGAATCTCAAAAATTGTTATATTGTCTATAAAAGGCTAAGGAGAACATAGATCATTAATGTTTTCAGTGTGATTTTGTTGGAGAAGTATAGAGAACAATATGTATAGATGCCATATTTTTACGCTCCAAATTATTTGAATAATCTAAAGAATTTGTTCCCTATTATCAAACATCCAAAAAAATTTCAAGTGGTGTTTCTACTTAGCTTTGTCATTCCTAGTTACGACTATTTGGGATGAGAGAAATAATCAAACATTCTATAATAAGATCCTCAATAAAGAGTAATTCTACAGGCATCTGTTGCAGAACTTTAGAAACCATATCAGCATTTACAAGCACAATTTCCAAAATATGGAATACCTCAGTAGCAATTGGAATATGTAAACCACAGTTCATTAAGGGTAGCATTAAGCAATTTTCTTAACCAAAATTTTGTTCACATGTGATTTGCTCACATTGTATCTTTTTGTTTTTACTAGTTCATGTGAACTTGTACATTTTGATTGCCTTCAAAGGTTTAATTCAATTTATCATTCCTCAAAAAATGGTCAAATTTTACACATCTTTTTGGAAAGAAAATAATTTCATTAAAATAAATTTACAATTAGTACACCAAGACAATATATATGAAATTACACCGAGTCTGACATCTTAACTCTGACTATAACCACAATTGGTTCAAAGTGGTCTATATTATAAAAGCAAGGATTTTACAAGCACAATTTAAAGCTTAGCGTTGATGGTATTTTGAATGTAATTCCTTTAGCTAAGGCAGCTAATGTGAGCTTGAGATATAACTTTTTTAGGCTAGTATTGGCCTCCATCATATTATCATCATATATTCTACCATTCTTTACTCTCTAAATCTAATAGTCAAGCACTCCAAATCCAATTCTAAAATTTTTCTTGTGGTCTCCTTTGCTTATTATACTAACTTTCGAGGCCCTTGTAATTGTACTTAGCTACTCATTATTGGTGTAATGAAGATTGAAAAGTCTAAGTAAGCTATTCCATAGCACTGAAGAGAATGCACAATTAAAGAATAAGTAATCAAGAGTTTCTTATGTATTTCCGTATAACACACAGGCTAAGCTGTCAATATGGAAATTAACCTTAACCTTGGTACCTATCCTTTGAGAAACAGCTAACAAGAGCAATAAGGACTGTAGGGAAGCAATATTAGTGCCCATACAAGTCCAAAGTAATAATTCCATATAGGGTTATGCAGCAACAGTTTTTGTAGGAAGCTATTATCTTGGAATTTTATCCTAAATCTAGTGTAAACAGTTAAGAATAGTTGGATCAAGGTGGTACCTTGGGATGTGTTAGATTATATCATGAAATTAGCTCTAATAATGAAATACCCAATGTTAGTTACCATTCAATAGAATCATCCTAGCCTTAATGTTGACATGAACAATGGATTTGAGAGAGGGAAGGTCCTTAAATTGATACAATGGACCTAGTGTATGCTAATTATCAAATCAGAAATTATTTCATCATCACTAACTATTTTTTATTTCATATGCAGTAACAATAAGTATGTTGTATGCAAGATTTGTTGAAAGGTGTAGGACTAAGTTGATTTGAGCCTCCCAGTCCATGTGCTTTCATCTCATAAGTGATAAGTATGAGTCCACTTCATCCACAAAATCTCTTTCTTTGTATAACTTATCCACAATCTCTTTCCCATGAGTAATTTAGACATTTTTTTGGTAAAATCCAGGCCAAGGCGTCCATGTTGTTTTGCAAGGCATATAGTAGTCCATTTAACACTTGGAGTTCTAGTACAGTTACTTGAGCTACTCCAAATAAATTCCCTGATCACTTTGTCTTGAGCTTATAAGTATGATTAAGTTAGCATCAGCATTAACAGATCATCATCAAAATAAAGTTGAGAATTTTCAACTTGCAACATTTATGATGATATTTAAAACTAGGAGTTTTTATAATGTTTAATGCAGTGATCCTAAAAAGAATCTTCAATATAACTGCAAATAAATAGGGAGAAGGGATCTCTTAGTCTTAGAACTTGAGATGCCTTAAAAAGATTTAAGGGCTTCCAGTTGGCTATGAAAAAGACAAAAACTGAGGAAACACATGATTGGATCTAGCCTATAAACCTACTAGGATAACAAAGAGCTTACAAATAAGTCAAAATAAAGTTCCAGCTAATATAATAAAAGAAAGTAAAATCAATTTGTAAAGCATAACTGTTAATATATTTATTGGAGTTTTACCCTTTGAATAGCTCATATACAAAGATAATATTACCTAATACTTCTCCAACTCACATATGCACCTTAATAGAGATTTATAATATCGAGAGAAGTCATCTTCGATCTGTTTACAAATATATATGAACCACCATCGAGCATTTAGTATTAACCATGATGGAGCCAGTTTAGTCCAAGGTAGCTTAGAAAAACCTTGTATTGAAACCATCAGGACTAGGAACATTGTCTGGATGAAAAGAGAATAAAATTGTCTTCTTTTCTTCTAGGTAACTTCCTTAGTTAGTACAAGGTGATGAGGGATTAATGAATCTCTAAAAGTGTTTATAAGTTCCCCAGCAAGTCTTGAGATACTTCTGCTTATCCCTAAAATATTCCAAAAATGTTCCAAAGCTAGATCCTTAATTTTATATTGTTCATTCACTATATGCCCATTAGAATCTTTGAGTAAGACAATTCTCCCCCTACTTCTTTTGCCTTGGATCACATTATGGAAATATTTATAGTTCCTATCCCCTTACATAAATATAATATTTTAAACTTCTATCTCAACTGAAAATTATAAATCTCTAGTATAGTATAATATCTCCTCGATTTAATTACCTCATAAACTTTGAGTATAGGATATATAGGATACTTAGCAATAGCTTCCTTATCGAGGGCATCAAATGCAATTTTTTTGTCTAGAAACAAAGGATCAACATTGTCTCTCAACAAGAGTGTGCATTCATCTTTGCCTACCTTTAGTTTTTGAACACATTGATAAGCTTGAGAACTAGTACATTAAATGTTCACTCCTTTCGCAACTATTTGCCTTAATTGAGGGTGGTAGAGAAAAGGGTGGCAGAGAAAGGAGTTGACAAATTTGAATGACAACTTCCTCTTACTTACTAAGTTAGCCGAATTCAATCTCTACAAATGTGTGATCAAATAATAGAAAGTTACCAAAAGAAGCATGAATGTTAGGAAAGCTATTGAGCCAAGAGCCACTGATAAAACATTTGTCTAGTTTCCTCTGAATGGCTCTGTCTCCACTTTTACAAATATTACAAGAGAATAGAGATGTCAATATTGGCCCGACTCGACCCAGGCCGACCCATGGTCAACGGGTTTAGCCCGGTCAAACCGGGTCATAAATTGGGTGGGTATGGCTTGTGGACTGGCTGGTCGAGCCATGGTCTGTGAAACACGAGCCACAAACCAGGGGCAGACAAGCCACGAGCCAGCATAAGCCAAATCTCGAGCTAGTCTGACCAAATCAGCCCGTGATCTGCAGCCAACCCACCACCCAAACATATTTAATAAATTTTTAATTATTTATTAAAATAATTAATAAATAATTTAAGTAAATTAAAATTTGTAATTAATATAATTCATAATTTTAACAATAACTATTAACTTATTAAATTTTCATATAAATTTCTAATTAATTGAATTAAATGTCCTAATTAATCATACCATTAGATATATCTCAATAACTTTATTATATCATAATTAATTAATTAATTATATTTTGTTATAATTTAAAGCTGTCACATAATACATATATTAAAAAGAAAAAAGGTGAAAATTTTATTCATTTTATGAAACATGAATTTGGTTTTATTAATTCTCTCTTAAAATAATTAATAAATAATTTAAGTAAATTAAACAATTTTAATTAATGTAATTCATAATTTCAACTATTACTATTAACTTATTAACTTTTCATATAAATTTCTAATTAATTGAATTAAATGTCCTAATTAATCATACTATTACATACATTTCAATAACTTTATTATATCATAATTAATTAATTAATTATATGTTGTTATAATTTAAAGTTGTCACATAATACATATATTAAAAAGAAAAAATGCAAAAATTTTGTTAATTTTTTAAAACATGAATTTGGTTTTATCAATTCTTTCTTAAAATAATTAATAAATGATTTAAGTAAATTAAAAATTTGTAATTGATATAATTCATAATTTTAACTATTACTATTAACTTATTAACTTTTCATATAAATTTCTAATTAATTGAATTAAGTTTCCTAATTAATCATACCATTACATATATCTCAATAACTTTATTATATCATAATTAATTAATTAATTATATGTTGTTATAATTTAAAGCTGTCGCATAATAAGTATATTAAAGAGAAAAAAGGTAAAAATTTTATTAATTTTTTGAAACATTAATTTGATTTTATCAATCCTCTGTTAAAATAATTAATAAATAATCCAAGTAAATTAAAATTTTGTAATTAATTTAATTCATAATTTTTACTATAACTATTAGCTTATTAACTTTTCATATAAATTTCTAATTAATTGAATTAAATGTCCTAATTAATCATACCATTACATACTTCCCAATAACTTTATTATATCATAGTTAATTAATTATATGTTATTATAATTTAAAGTTGTCACATAATATATAAATTAAAAAGAAAAAGAGGTAAAAATGTTATTAATTTTATAAAATATGAATATATCATATAGGATTTGCTTATAACACTTTAAGGACTAGAAGGATTTTAAGTAATACTTATATCAAGATTTCCATTAAGGACCTAAAGAATTACTCTTAAACTTTTAATTAGAGTGACTTAGGTATAAATGAATCTTCTAATATTATAATTTGGATAGGAGAAAAAAATTATGAATGTAATTTATATAAATTTAAATTAATTAGAATATAATGATTTTAGAAACAAAGTAAAAGAACTATTTTTGACTTAATGAAATAAATAATTTATAAAAACAAATCAAAAGAATTTATAAAATGTATTCTAGTTTTAATAAAATAATAGCTATTTTCAATGTAATATACTGTACTTATTTATTTTATAACTGAATTACTTATATATTATTTTGGAATTGATACATTAGGATTAATAAAGTGATTAATTCAATATAAAATTAATATAAATACATATATGCATAATGTATATATTATGTAAATATGGAAAATAAATAAAATGTTTAAATTGACTTGTTTACGGAGAATTATTATGACAACATTATCATTGCTATGTATTTTTAATAAATATAAATTGGTTTGTATTTTATATCTTTTATATTATATAAATATTTTTGTATAATTTATGGGTAATTTCATCTTACATTTTACTATAAATGATTATGTTATAATTTATAATTTAAGAATTTTAAAAAATAAGATTACAATTTTTTAATATTGTCTTAAAAAATTTTAAAAATATATTAAACCCTCGAGTCTATTAAGGTCCGACGAACGACCAGTGGCGGCCTGTCCACGGGCCATGGGCCGTTTTCTGCCCACACAGATTAGGCCACAGTCTGGCCCATTTCGCCCTCATAGGCCGTATGCTAGGGCTACGGGCCATTTTCTGCCCTCATAGATTGGGCCATAGGCCGGCCTATTTCGCCCTCACAAGCCTTAGGCTAGGGTCGTCTGCAAATTTTTTTCGACAAACCTGGCCAGGCCATCGACGGCCCAAGCTACAAGAGAATAAAGAGCCACTATATCTGAGGTCCACCATACCCAAGCTAAAGGTCAAGTAAGATAGTTCATGAAATTTTGAATGCAAGCACCTCTTATATCCTGAGGGGCAAAGAGAACAATTGTAACGCCCAACTAGGATCTAGGGTTCTAATATTGAATTCATTCCTACAATTTTGTTGCCCCCTTTATCAAATTTGGTGGTTCTAAGTTATCTACCCTTATAATTTGGTTTGGAGCGTATAGGTCATTCCACTTATCTTTCAGACAAGAAAAAGAAAAAAGACCACTCACAAATTAAAAGGGTTAATGGACATTAAATTTTTTTCCAAAAATGGAATTGAATTAAGCCATGAGGCTAACAATGAAGTTAACTATTCAGTTACTCTCACTAAGAGCGTTTCAACATTACAGCAACCTATTAAACCGTTCAAGCATCATAATTGATGCACAATACAAGTCCAGCTACTATTCCAACTATTAATACATGTAAGATCTGAAGAGAGCTTATCGCAAACGGTATTTATGTGAAGTCTAATGGCAATGCTTAGCCTTTGTTGAATAGCTCATAGCCCGTTTCCTTATTACAAAATGCTCCCATTTCTCTCATCCTAGCTGTGCAACACCACATATGATAGTGTAAAAACACTATTAGTCTCTTTTGATGTGCTGTAAGTTCAGACTAGCTAATAATTTGTTGTCATTCCTCTGGAAGGTTGATGATGTTGCATTTGTAAATTACTATTTTCTATGCACCACCGGTGTACTTGCATTTGACAAAAAAAATGTGAAATTCCTAATTGCCCCAGAATTAAGGTCTTCGGGCTGAAGAATCCAAACATTGGCATATTGGAAAGATTGCTTTACGTGATCAAAACCATCACATAAATAATGCCCTGACAGCGAATCAATGAACCACTAACACAAGATCTTATTCCATTAATGGAGGACCTCGTTTTATTTTCTTTTACCTTTTTATACTAGGCCAACAATGGATACACAACCCAAAAAAATCTATTTCAATACGGTTACAACAAAGGTATTAAAACAAGTGCACAAACAAATCCTATAATAAATAATTAGGGGCTTTGCCAAAATTGAGTGAGTTCTATGGGTTCACCACATAGTTTCTCCAATTCACTTTCCAAAACTTTAAATAAATTTGCCTTTGTCCGCCTATAAACCCAAGTTCCAGCATTCTGATCCCAATCAAACCTGGATGGACCACTGCATTAAGACAATATCACGTTTAGGCACTAAATATATAAGAGCATAGACAGCACTTAAAACTTTCCTTCTCCCCCAGAAAATTGAAACGAAAAGTCAGACAAGAGAGTACTAGAATTGAAGAACTAGTGAAATTTTCAGCAAAACCACCAAAGGACACAAATACATTTGGTTCTAGTCAAAGACACCCTAAAACTCCAAGATTAATCATCAAGACTACGAGTATGATCTTATTTTCATCACAACATACAAGCAACCCATGGTAAGCATCACACAAGCTTGACTATCCCTCTCGTTTCCTTTTACCTCTCCCTAAATGTGTATCACCAAAATAAAGTGGAAATAAGAGAGTAGAAAATGAGAGATATCTATACAAAACCATGAACACAAAAAAGAATAAGCAATCAGGAGAATATTAGTTTCCCACGGAAAAGAAAGATTTGTGGTTGAATGAACTTCTACAATCAAGAAACGCCAATGAATTGTGTCAAATAACTTCCCAAGTCAAAGTCCTCTGAGATTCAGTTCTTGCAGGTCCACAATGCAATGATGTCTAAGAAGTATTTTTTCCATCCAAGGGAAAAGTAATAGAAGAAATATCACAAGTCTACAAAATAAAACCAAACTACGAACACTTTGCAAGCAATTATTCTCTAACAATGTAGACTTGTGATATCCCCGAATACACTTTAAAACAAAAAGTTTAGTTTCTCACAACTTACAACATTCCTCCAATTGAGGCACTATAATTAGTTTCTTAATCCCCAATAACCATTTTGACAATAAACCAAGACTTCATTACAAGAAAGGAGCAAAGCAGAAAAAATAATTTAGTGTCCAAAAAAGTTGACGAAACAATAAAAGTCCAATAAAGTACTCCTTAAACAAACCATTGGAATGCTTAGACTTCTTGAATACACTACAGAAAGCAGAATCTCAAAGTCTAATGAAGTCAATAATCTCAAAACAACTAAGCCTACCTCTAATGGGCTACAAATCAAGAATTTACCCATCCCGCACCCATAACTTGAGCTAAATAAAGGAGATACTGGAGTCCTATAGAGTTCTCATTACCTATATAAAGACCATTAATCACAAAGACTAGTGCAGTTATTTCCTTACATGAGCAACTAATGCAGCAATTAAACTAGAGATTTCTTGAACATCTCAAGCAAATTCCAACGAGAATCCTTCTGGCATGCAACCAAACACAAGTAAAGAATTGTATTACATTGGCTAGTTTTTCTTGGTCCTGAATATGAACCATAGGAAGATTATAGATAGCACTGACAGAGAGTTCCTAATCTTGCTCTTGATTTTGAATTTCAACAATGACGAACCTGGAAATGCGAACCTAATAAATTTTATCAGAACAGATTTATTTATTTATGAATAAAGATCCAAGAGTATAAAATACTAGATGTTTCTCTTAGCCGAAATGCATATCTTATCTGACAGCTAGCATGAAGATTACATACTGCAGTGATCCATTGTCCTACTTTTGGCCACATCTGACCCCAGACCTTTGAGAACTTAACTGACATTGCACCAGATTTGAGCAGCTAATCTGAGGAAAAATTTATACTGAAAACTTGCAAAGTAGAAAACAACATCGTGACTCGAGTAGATAATTAAGAGGGAAGAATCGAAGCATTTGTTGATGGCGGGAAACGACAAGTTACGTGTTACGTGGCCATTAGTTGATAAGTTAGTGATTGTTTTATTTGAATAAGTCTTGTGTTAGTTTTGCTGTTATTATT
>JAOSBO010000210.1:26528616-26541413 GCA_027563915.1 Erythroxylum rotundifolium
CTTCCCATTCTACCCTTAATGGGTGAGAGAAGTCTACCTTACCCTTCCTTTAATGCCTTAGTGCTTCTAACCTTAAGAAGTCTTCCAAAAATACCCTTATGCATCTTACAACATCAACACTTTATTTCCATCAATCCATGAATTAAATCCTCCTAAACTTGACATAATAGTTAACTCCAATTAAAATGACTTATCTAACAATACCATAAATTTATTCAAATTATGCTTAGTAAAAAAAAAATTTAGGGCCCAACATTTCTCCCCCTCTTAAAAGAATTTCGTCCTTGAAATTATTACCTGATTCATTAAAGAGATGTGGATACTTCTCCTTCATTACTTCCAAAGGCTCCCATATTGCCACCTCCATCGAATGGTTCCTCCATAAAACTTTGACCAACTTCACGACCTTGTTTCTCAAAACTTTTTTCCTTCGAATCTAAGATCTCCACTGGTTGTTCCTCATAGTTCAAATCTTCCCTCAATTGAACCTCTGATGGTTGAACTATGTGTGAAGGATCGGATTGATACCTTCTGAAAATCGATACATGGAAGACATTGTGAATCTTAGACAATTTCAGTGGCAAAGTTAACTTGTAGGCTAAAGGCCCAATCCTCTCAATGATTTCATAAGGGCCTATGTATCTCGGACTAATTCCTCCAACAAAGGAAGATACACTATCTCCACATTTGCCATAGTCGATTTTCTGCTTAATGCATCCGCTACTACATTAGCTTTCCCCGGGTGGTAGTCTATCATCAAGTCATAGTCCTTCAATAACTCTAACCATCTTCTTTGTCTCAAGTTCAACTCCTTTTGACTCATCAAATACTTAAGGCTCTTATGATCTGTGAATACCCTAGTAATGACTCCATACAAGTAATGTCTCCATATCTTCAATGCAAAAATTATGGCAGCCAACTCCAAGTCATAAGTAGGATAGTTCATCTCATAAGGCTTTAATTGCCTAGAAGCATAAGCGATCACCTTATCTTCTTGCATCAACACACATCCCAATCCCTTCCTCAAGGCATCACTGTAAACTACATACCCATCATTACTAGAAGGCAAAGTCAGAATTAGTGCACTCGTCAATCTATACTTAAGCTCCTGAAAACCCTTCTGACATTCATCTGTCCACACAAACTTCTGATCCTTCTTTGTCAATTTGGAAAGTGGAGCAGCTATTATGGAAAAGCCCTCCATAAATTTTCTGTAATATCTAGCTAAAGCCAAGAAACTTCTCACTTCAGCTATAGTCTTAGGTGCTTCCCATTTCATAACCGCTCCTATCTTCCTTAGATCCACATGCACTCCTTGCTCTGAAATTACATGTCCAAGGAATGATACTTCCTTTAGCCAAAATTCACATTTCTAGAATTTGGCATACAACTCGTTCTTCCTCAGTATCTCCAAAGCAACCCTCAAATGCTCTTCATGCTCCTTATCACTCTTGGAATAAACCAATATATCATCAATGAAGACAATGATAAATTGGTCTAAAGATGACTTAAAGACTCTATTCATTAAGTCTATAAAGGTTGTAGGTGCATTCGTCAATCCGAAGGGCATAACCAAGAACTCAAAGTGGCCATACTATGTTCTAAATGCAGTCTTTGCCACATCAGTCTCCTTTATCCGCAATTGATGGTAACCTGATCTCAAATCTATTTTAGAGAAGACTTTCGCCCCTTGTAACTGATCAAACAAGTCATCTATGCGTGGAAGCAGATATCTGTTCTTAATAGTGACACGATTAAGCTTCCTATAATCCACACACATCCTCAATGATCCATCTTTCTTCTTCACAAAAAGGACCGGAGCTTCCCAAAATGAAGAGCTCGACCTAATGTAACCCTTCTCTAACAATTCTTCCAATTGCTCTTTAAGCTCCTTCAACTCAACTGGAGCCATTCTATAAGGCGGAATCGATATTGGCATTGTGCCTGGAAGAAGTTCAATGGGAAATTCAATTTCTCTAGGTGGTGGTAGTCCAGGTAATTCCTCAGGAAAGACATCCGGGAATTCCCTGACCACTGGTATATCTTCTAACTTCTTTTTATCTGCCCTCGTGTCTACCACATGGGCCAAATATGCTTCACATCCATTCCTTATCATCTTCTCTACTGTCACAGCCAAAACAATTCTAGGCGGGCTTACCTTTTTGTCTCCCACAAACACCACCTTTCTACCATTGTCCAATTCGAACTCCAAAATCTTTTGTCTACAATCCAAGTTGGCATTATACTTCTCCAACGTGTCCATACCCAAAATCAAATCCACCACTAACTGTTCCCCTCTAATATATATCTCACAGTCTCTATAAACTTGACTGATAATAATATATTGACCAATTGGAGTACTGAACATTAGAGGAGTATCCAACGGACTCAGATTTCTACCACACATAGTTCTACTTGATGACACAAATGAATGGGTAGAACTAGATCAATCAAAATAACAATATCAGCATCAAACAATTTAACCGTACCAGTCATAACTTCTGGAGCGGTCTCTACATCCTCCCTTGTCATTGCAACACCCTAGCTGGTGCTTGTCTCTTGGGTCTCCCTGGAAGATTCACCCTTTTTGCTACATCAAAACTGCCCACTTCAGTTACAATCTTGTGTCCCCCAGTCTCAGTTCTCCTTGAAGCTTGCCTCTGACTCTTCTCTTGTCTTGAATTCTGATGGCACTCTCTTGCCATATGCTCTTTTTCCCCACAGTTGAAACAAGCTCCTGTCAGTCGGTAGCACTCCCCTTTATGAAACCTCCCATAGTGCTCACATTTGGGAATGGGTGGCTTATCCCCATCTCCCCTCCTATTGCCTCCAACCATTGAGGCTTGATGTGAGATAGTTCTCATTGGTGTAGACCTACTTGCTCCAATGCCCCTCCCCTCAGACTGTGCAGGGAAAGTCCTGGCACTCCTCTCAGATATAGGAGTACCGCCTCCCCTCTTAAACTATTCTCTCCCTTTTCTCTTTTTACTCACAGCACTCTTTATGTTCTCTATATTTTTAACCCTCAGTGCTGCTTCAACCAGCTGTTGAAAGTCACAGAAATTTTGAACCACTACTTTTTCTCTGATGGCTAGGTGCAATCCTGATTCAAACCTACGACACTTTGTCGCCTCACTCATCATCATCTCGATTGCATACCGGGACAGCTATGTGAACCGACGCTTATACTCGCTCACTGTCATTTGCCTTTGGGTGAGACTCAGAAACTCCCTCTGCTTCTGTTGAATGTAAACCTCAGATAGATACTTCTTCTTAAAAATAGCTAAGAAGTCCTTCCATGCCAACACTGGAGGTCTCATCTGGCTCCCTGACACACTTTGCCACCAGTACAAAGCATCTACCTAAAGCAAACTGGCAGCATAAACCACCTTCTCATTATCCTCATATTCCATTTGATCCAGTATCCTATCGGTCTTTCTCAACTAGTTCTCAGCTTCTTCTAGGTCAGTGGTTCCATAGAAGTCCACTGCTCAATACTTCCTCAACTTATCAAATTGTTTCCCCTTCTTAACTGGGACCGGAGTAGAAGATTGTGGCATTTGTCCCATAGCTTGGACAAATGCCTGAGTGAAGGCTTGGAACATCCTCGAATCTAATGGAGGCACTTGCTCCTATAGAGCAGGCAACTCCTGAGTTGGAGACTGAGAGGGCTCATTATTGTGCCCTATAAAAGCCTCAGCATTTCCTGAGGCTACAGACTTATCAATACTCTCCCCTCTTGGTGGAGAGTCAAGTGCAATTGATCCTTACAAAACTCGTCGTGTCCTTCTACGAGGTGGCATTATACTCCTTCAATAAAATACTAATGATTAGCTTACATTTTATTTTAATCCTACTTCTTACATGTATGCATGTCATTTAATGCAATCAAATCAAATTAACAATGCAAACAATTAATCACATAACAAAACAAATTGTCCTACTATGCAGTCTATGCTTAGGAAAAGCCTAAGCTTTGATACCACAAGATGTCGGACCTCGTTTCTGGAGCCCGACTATCGTATTTCAGATACCCGACCTTTTTGCACAAACACTTGCATTTTCAAAACTATTCCCCTTGTTGCACATCTCCATTCAAGCCTAAGTAGGTCCAAGAATAGCGTTGTAAGTCCATAAATTTCATATGTACATCCTTCAGATCAATTAGCATAACTTCTTAACTTCTTCTTCTGTGTTATGCTTATCGTTTGCGTTTGACTTTCTATCGTCTGTGTTTGTCCTCTATCGTCTGTCTTTCGTCTATCGTCTGTCTTTCGTCTATCGTCTATCTCTCGTCTATCGTATGCCTTTTCCTTCGTCTGTGTTTTATCGTCTATTTTTGACTTTTATCGTCTGGGTTTGACTCCCCTATCGTCAGTGTTTTATCGTCTGTCTTTTACTTTTATCCTTTGGGTTTGACTCCCCTATCTTCTGTGTTTTATTGTTTGTCTTTGACTTTTATCGTTTGGGTTTGACTCCCCTATCATTTGTGTTCCTTGCGTCTGTGATCTGACGTGTCGTCTGTGTTCCTTGCGCCTACGCTTCTTGCGTCTGTGTTCTTTGCGTCTACGCTTCTTACATCTGTGTTTTGACGTGTCGTCTGTGTTCTGACGTCATCACAAACGATTCATTTTGTCTGTGTTTTTCCTTTATGTCTATCTTCCTTTGCGTCTATGTGTGATGTCATCACAGACGATACTCTTCCTCTATATTTTCCTTTGAATTCAAAACACGATCTCTCCAATTCTAACATGCAACTTTGAGACTAACAACCTTTGGCAATTCAACAAATAAGATTATGCACCTATACAATTCATTTTCCCAAGTCTTTAAATTAACAAAATCATACATAGAAAGGAATTTAATTTCCCTTTCTCATTTTTAAACACAGTGAGAATTTGTTACATGCCAACATACATACTATCTTTAAAACAAAATGCAAAAGAAGCTCATGTTTGACATATCTCTAAAGCTATCTGAAAATATTCACTAACTTAGTACAAAATATTTCTAGCTATCTTGGAGTTCCGAATGCCTTGCAAGGATCACTTGTCTTCTCGATTTGCATATGAGGGAAAATTGGTGGTTGAGCTATACAGCTCAGTGGCTAAAATATTTATAGCCATTGGCAATGAGCCACATAATCACACATACATATGTACATATATATACATCTATATTGGCATACGAAGCACAATTCAAATCATCATCACATAGGACATAATTGATGTAACTTAACATCACACAAAATGAAACATGCCAAAATGAAAATGCACAAACAATTGGCTTGAGGGTTAAGTGAACAAAACAGAGAAACCGAAGTTTACTCCGTGAATAAAACGAGTCCATTTTTGGATTTTATGGGCCACAAGCAGGCAGCTAGGAGAAGGCTTTACGTCGACGTACACGTGACTAACGAAATGGTTCCACTCTCGCCCAAACAAAAGTACATATTCATTTCCATGCATTCTCATATTCTCATGCTCCATTTAAGCAATCACAATTTGCACTCTCGTGCTTCTTTCGTTTTACCATTTTCCTTATATTTCATGCCTTTTCTTCTTTTCATTCAATTCCAAATGTTATAACCTTTTGCAAGGTATAACATAATCACAATGAAACCATGCAATTTCAAACATTAACAATTATTACAATTTCAAACATAACAATTTCATGCAAAACACATACACACATATAGGTAAGAATTTGCCCAACCACACAATAACCATAAATACTTTACCCACCTAAGACGCTTGACAATCCAAGTTCAATGTTGTCTTTCTTCTTCATCTTGGATCGGGTTTACTTGGTTTCCTATAACAAACCAAGTTCTCATTCAATAGGAAATTCCATTTGAGCACCCATAGAATCAAAACATGAAATTTAAACCCATACATTCCCCAAGCTCTTTGAACCAAAACCCTTCAAAACTCCAAGGGATTTTAAAATTGACTTACCTTGAATCTTCACCAACTAGT
Source organism: Erythroxylum rotundifolium (assembly GCA_027563915.1). Classification (NCBI taxonomy): domain Eukaryota; kingdom Viridiplantae; phylum Streptophyta; class Magnoliopsida; order Malpighiales; family Erythroxylaceae; genus Erythroxylum; species Erythroxylum rotundifolium. The sequence goes on from JAOSBO010000210.1 coordinate 26,534,595, forward strand.
GAGATTCTTGGCTCTAAAGAAAACTCTTTGCTTCCTCTTTCTTTTTCACTTCTTGAGTAACCTCCAATTCTCTCTTTAAGATTAAGAAAATTCCTGACCTAGTTCAAAGCTCCATACTTTTTACTTCACTGAATCCTCTCTTTTTCTTTCTCTCTCTTCCTTTTTGGTTTTCTCTCCTTCTTTCCTTCATTCACGTTTTTGATCTTCTTATTTAATAGACAATCTTTTTCTCTTCCGATTCTATCCTTAATGGGTGAGAGAAGTCTACCTTACCCTTCCTTTAATGCCTTAGTGCTTCCAACCTTAAGAAATCTTCCAAAAATACCCTTATGCATCTTACAACATCAACACTTTAATTCCATCAATCCATGAATTAAATCCTCCTAAACTTGACATAATAGTTATGTAACATCCCATTACCTATGGGAAGGTTAGAATAGTAAATATGAGTGTTTAGTGAGAGGCAAGAGATGCATTTTTTATGTTCTTGGATAATATGATATGCTCATACACATGAATAGTGATGTTTGTTCTACACATGAAATTAAGTGTACATGTGAAGTTTATATGTGATCGTTAGTAGCTCACCCTTATCATAGGATATGTGCCGGAATGACCTCCGAGCATCCCGGTGTGTGCCCTGGGGTAAGGGGGTGCTACAAATAGGTGGTATCAGAGTATGGTTTGGCATCTGTTGGGACATATAGAATGTTAAACATGAAATATCATGAGAAGTGCAGAAAAATGATTGAAATTTATTTTTGATATAGGTATTCCATACTAGGTGATCAAATTGATCAACCAGCTGAACAAGGATTAGTAGGAGCTAGTAGAGAGTCCTCGGTACCTTGATATGAGGAGATGCCTCCTAGAGTTCCCGAGAGAAGGGAAAGGAGGTATGATAGGCTGCAGAAGCAGGGAGCCGTGGAGGTCTATGGCAGCACAGACCCTACTGAAGCTAAGGGATGGTCAGAAAGGACTGAGAGAGTATTTAATCAGATGGATTGTAGGCCTGATGAGAGGTTCGACTATGCAGTGTCTCTACTGCAGGGTCCAGCTTATCACTGGTCGAAAATTGTTCCTTGGAGTGGAAAGACTTCCTGAGGGTCTTCAAGGAGAACTACATGCCCAAGATGGAAGAGTTTATGGGTTTGAAGCAAGGTAGGATGTTAGTGGCTGAGTATAAGGTTCGGTTTAATGAGTTGATGGGATATGCTACTACTTTGATCCTTACAGAAGAAGACAAGTGTAGGAGGTTTGAGAATGAGGTTGGCACAGTCAAATCTGGGTACTTTCATTGAGTTGAGGCCTGCTTTGATTAGAATTGAATAGTTGATGAGAGAGAAATAGACTAAGATTGGACCCTTGTCTAGAGGGAAGAGGCCTAGTGAGAGTCAGGGCAATTTGGGTAGGAGATTCAGTAGGCGCCAGAATAGAGGTTTTAGACCACCATCTGGATTAAGGCAGTTAGGATTCAAACAGAAGGGTGGTTTTGTACATTCTGGCAGTGGAAGAGGTGCAATACATAGTCAATTACCCCAATGTGAGCACTATGGGGTGAGGCATGGTGGTGAGTGCTGGAGAATATCCGGAGCTTATTTTAGATGTGGCTCTTTTGATCACCGAATTAGAGATTGCCCCGTCGTTGCTGGAGCTTAGTCTGGTATGAGCAGGAGATTTGGGAGTGAAGCTACTGTCCAGTAGAGTGCAGGTAGAGTGCTTGGACAGAGAGTTCGAGGTAGAGGTAGAGTGAGTGTTGGGAGTCCTTCTGGCAGGACTGAGGTCCAGAGTAGCAGACCATAGTCCCAGGCTCGAGACTATGCTATGACTAGGCAGGAGGCTTAGGACTCTCCAGATGTGGTTGCAGGTGTTCTTCTCATTTATGATTTTGAAGCTTTTGCACTGCTAGATCTAAGATCCCCACACTCCTTTATTGCACCGCATTTAGCATGTAGGCTACATTATGAGAGGGAGCTGTTACAGTATGGGTTATAGGTGAGCACACCAATAGGTAGTACTATAGTGATAGGAGAAGTTTGTATGAGATGTCTAATTAGGATTGATTAAGCAGAGTTAGAGGCAGACCTGATTGTATTACAGTTGAGGGAAATAGATGCGATCCTAGGTATGGATTGGCTCACTGCTCATAGGGCCATTATGAATTGCTACACCAAGGAAGTAGTGCTGGAATCTCCTGGTCAGCCGAGAGTAGTTTTCAGAGGAGTTAGTCAGGTAGTGCCAGCCAGGATGATATCATTTATGAGAACATTGAGATTGATGCAGGGAGGATGTGAGGCTTATCTGGACCACATCATTGATACCAAAGCTGAATAGAGTGTACAGGACATTCTCGTGGTTAGGGAATTTCTGGATGTGTTTCCTGATGAGCTACCTGGTTTATCACCAGATCAGGAAATGGAGTTCACAATTGATCTAGTTCTCGGTGCTACTCTTATATCTATTCCTCCATATAGGATGACACCTGTGGAATTGAAAGAGTTAAAGGCTCAACTTCAGGAGTTATTGGAAAAAGGTTTTATTAGACCCAGCGTGTCACCTTGGGGAGCTCCCGTACTGTTTGTGAAGAAGAAGGATGGGACTCTGAGGTTATGCATCAATTATAGGCAGTTCAATCGGGTGACAGTGAAAAATAAGTATCCATTGCCTAGAATTGATGATTTACTTGATCAGCTGCAGGGAGCTCAGATATTCATTAAATTGGACTTGAGGTCAGGATACTATCAATTGAAGATAGCAGAGGCTGATGTACCTAAGAGTGCATTTAGGAGTAGGTATGGGCATTATGGGTTTCTAGTGATGCCGTTTGGGCTGACTAATGCCCCAGTAGCTTTTATGGCCTTGATGAATAAGGTGTTTCAGCCCTACCTAGATTGATTTGTGATTGTGTTTATTGATGATATTTTGGTGTATTCGAAGAGCAGAAAGGAACATGTTGAGCATCTCAGATTTTTTTTACAGGTTTTGAGGGAAAAGCAGTTGTATGCCAAATTCAGTAAGTGTGAATTTTGGGTGGATCAAGTTGTGTTTTTGGGACATATAGTGACTAGAGATGGCATACAAGTGGATCCAAAGAAGATTGAGGCAGTGATGAATTGGGAAGCTCCGAGGAATGTGTCTGAAATTCGAAGTTTCCTAGGATTGGTCGAATTTTACTAGAGATTTGTCGAGGGGTTTTCTTTGATCTCAGCCCCTCTGACAAAACTTCTGAGGAAGAATGTAGTATTTAGATGGAATGTGGAGTGTTAAAAGAGCTTTGAGGAGTTTAAGCATCGATTGACTTCTGCATCGGTGTTGACTATTCCATCAAGGACTGGAGGATATGTAATATACAGCGATGCATCGCATCAAGGTTTGGGATGTGTATTGATGCAGCAAGGCAAGGTGATCGCCTATGCATTGAGACAATTAAGGTCTCACGAGATCAATTATCCAGTACATGATTTAGAGCTAGCTGTAGTTGTTTTTGCTCTAAAGATTTGGAGACACTACTTGTATAGAGAGACCTTCTAAGTTTATACAGATCATAAGAGTTTGAGGTATCTGTTAAGTCAGAAAGAATTGAATTTGAGATAGAGGAGATGGATTAAGCTACTGAAAGGCTATGATTGCACTATTGAGTACCAGCTAAGAAAAGCAAATGTGGTGGCTGATGCTTTGAGCAAGAAGTCTAATATCAGTGCGGCTCAGATTCAGTTATCGAGGTTACCCAATTTGATTCACTTGAGAGCTCTGAATGTGGAGTTGAATCTGGAGCATGATAAGGCCTTGATTGCTACATTAAAACTTAGGTCGATGGTACATGATCGAATCAAAAGAGTACAGAGGAAGGACCCCAACATGGAGAAGCTTATGGAAAAGGTAAAGATGAATCCGAATTTTGAGTTTGAGTTGAGGGATGAGACCTTATGGTTGAAGAAAAGGCTATGCGTGCCTAATGTACACGATCTGAGGAAGGAGATTCCTGAGGAATTTTATATGGCTTCCTATACTATGCATCCTGGTACTACCAAGATGTATAACACACTTAAGTAGCATTTCTAGTGGCCTGGAATGAAGAAACAAGTGGCGGAGTATGTATCTAGATGTATGACATGCCAGCAAGTTAAGGCTGAGCACCAGGTTCCGGTAGGTAAGCTCTATTCATTGCCCGTTTCAAAGTGGAAATGGGAACGGGTTACTATGGACTTCATCATGGGACTGCCTAAGACTCTAAGGCAGAATGATGCCATATGGGTGCTAGTGGATCGGTTAACTAAATCAGCCCATTTCTTACTAGTGAGAGGGAATAATTCACTTGATCAGTTGACCCAGAAGTATGTGAATGAGGTGGTGAGACTGCATGGGGTTCCAGTGTCCATTGTATTAGATAGGGATCCTAGATTTACTTCGAGGTTTTGGAGGAGCTTGCAGTCTGCTATGGTTACTAAGTTGAACTTCAGTACAGCATTTCATCCTTAGACAGATGGACAAAGTGAGAGGACAATCAAGACTATAGAGGATATGCTCAGGGCATATGTATTGGAGTTTAGAGGAGCTTGGGACCAATATATGGCATTGATCGAGTTTGCATATAACAACCATTACCACAGTAGTATCAGGATGGCACCGTATGAGCCACTATATGGTAGAAAGTGTCAGTCGCCATTATATTGGGATGAAGAGGGCTTGAGGATGGTTGAAGGCCCCGAGTTGATACAAGACACAGTGGATAATGTGAAATTGATCAAAAGCCGAATTAAGGCAGCTCAAGATACACAGAAGAGTTATGTGGATCAACATCGACGGGATATGGTGTATAATGTGGGAGACAAGGCATTCCTAAGAGTGTCACCTTGGAGGGGAGTTCTGAGATTCGGTAAGAAGGGCAAGTTGAGCCCTAGGTACATTGGTCCTTATGAGATCATTGAGAGGATTGGACATTTGGCCTATAAATTGGCCTTACCAAATGAGATGTCTCAATTGCCTAATGTGTTTCATGTGAGTATGCTCTGAAGATACCGATCGGATCCGACACATGTGATACCAGCTTAGGAGATTGAGGTTGCCAGTAACTTAAGCTATGTTGAGAAGTCGATCAAGATTGTGGGATCTCAGATCAAGCAGTTGAGGAATAGAGTCATTCCATTGGTGAAAGTCCTTTGGAGGAACTACTCAACTGAGGAAGCAACTTGGGAGATAGAGGAACATATGAGGAGGCAATATCTCCACCTGTTCGAACAAACAGGTAAGAATTTCGAGGACGAAATTTCTTTTAAGGAGGGGAGAGTTGTAACATCCCATTACCTATGGGAAGGTTAGAATAGTAAATAGGAGTGTTTAGTGAGAGGTAAGAGATGCATTTTTTATGTTCTTACATAATATAATATGCTCATACACATGAATAGTGATGTTTATTCTACACATGACATTAAATGTACATGCATTCATGAATAATTCCGGGTATAATTGAATTGAATTGTGAATTTTTGAGAATTGTGAATGTTTCTACATTGGAAATATTATTGGTTAGTAGAATTGTGAGATTTATGAGTTTTGGTGAAGTTAGGACTTATTTTGTCATTTATAGAGTATTATGGAAAATAGGAAAAAGAAGAGAAGAAATTAAATGAAGATTTGGAGATAGTTGGATTGTGAAGATAAGAGTTAAAGGAAGTTAGTTCAAAAGAAACTAAGTCAGAACCTAGACCTTAGGAAGAGGACAAGTGTAAAGTTGCTTTTATGATGTGTCGGAAGTTTGATTAATTTGAGAGTAATAAAAGGGTTAGTACTTTTCCTAAGTTCTTTCCTTGTGATCATCTTATCCAAATTCTTCCCATGCACAGAGTTTTCCATCAAACTCCTTCTGAAAGTAAACTCTGATTCTTCATATCCCTCACCATTTCCTTTAATCCTAAAGTGTTTCTTCTGCCTTAAGAAAAACCAGAAGTTGGTTAGTGTTCACTAACAGAGGAGTACGTGATTTTGCATGAAATTAAAGCTTTAGGGATAGATGAAGATCTTGGAGTTTTCAACAAGAAAGTAGTGAATAAATTCTTTAGAATTGGAGATTTTGAAATAAATTCTATGAGTTACTTTCATCTGCATGAACTTGGCATTATCATATAATTGTATTCATGAACGATGTGTCAAAGGGATGAAAATTTAGGGATATGGTGTTATTTGGGTTTTGATAAATTATTAGTGATCAGGTGTTGTGAAATGGTTCTTGGAGTTGAAAAAGAAATAAAATGATGTATAAGATTAGTGTAGAGAGTTAGACATGGAAAGGTGATATGCTCTGTTTCCTTACTGAGCATGTATGAATACTTAGGTATTTATATGAGAATTGCTGATGACTTAGAGATGTTCAGGAATATAGATGTTTCGTCTGTAAAGACCAATCGTCTGTGTTCCATATCGTCTGTATTTCTTATCGTCTAGGGTTGACTTTCTTCGTCTGCGTTGACCACTTTGCGTCTATGTTTTATCATCTGTGGTTTACTATTTTATCGTCTATGTTGACCACTTTGCATCTATGTTTTATCGTCTGTGGTTGACTATTTTATCGTATGTTTTGACCACTTTGCGTCTATGTTTTATCGTCTGTGGTTGACTATTTTATCGTCTATATTGATCACGTATCATCTGTATTCTATCGTCTATGTTTTATCATCTGTGATTGACTATTTTATCGTCTATGTTGACCACGTATCGTCTGTATTCTATCATCTATGTTTTATCGTTGATCGCGGCTTATCTATCAATCCTAAGATTGATCCTTGGAAACCGGTCAAATAAATTTGTACCAAGGATTGCAAT
>JAOSBO010000210.1:26541513-26555768 GCA_027563915.1 Erythroxylum rotundifolium
TTTAATGGTTGTCTTTTAATGATGGCATGTAATGTAACCTTTTAGCATTCATTTCATTAAAGAAAGGAAGAGGTGCAGTTGATGTATTTTTCTTCCTTTTTCCATCCACAACCAAAAATGAGAAGGTATCATTTAAGTTATTGATCGTTTCATATAACATCTTAAACAAATAAGAAGAGACTCATTTATAGACTTCTTTATGATAGGTTAAAGAATGAAGTGATGCATTCGATGCACATCATAACTTTCTTTCATGGTAACTGAAATTGGCAAGGAGAGGAAGAAGTGTTCTTGCATTTTGTTTTTTGACTCACTCTCTCCTCTCATACATGCATAGTTGAAACTTGAATAAGAAGAGTCTAATTTTTTACTTCTTTCTTCTAAGAAAATGTCCTAAAAAATATTTTTTCTCCTTTCCAACCAAAGGATCTTGTTAGCTAAGTTGTCCAAAAAGAAAAAAATGGTAGATCGGATTGGTCAGGATATAACAACAATGAGAGGATACAACAACAATAAGAGGATACAAAAGCAAGGAGTCAAGGCTATAGTAAGGAGTTGGTATATTTCAACCATTTTTTTCTTATGTAAATTATTTTCCTTATATCTTATCATGTATAAGTGAAACATGTTGGTTTTGTTATGTTATTTCCACTATGTTTTTTATTTTGAAAAAAATTTTAAAATCTACTGTTTAACCAAATTTTCCATGCTTTCATTTTCAATCTAACACTAGATCCACAGACCCCTTATCCATTCTGACACTACCAGTAGTGCATGGATGTAAAAATCTCCCAAATCATCTAACTTTTATGGTACTGTTATCACTTCAATGGAGTTATTTTTGCCAAATACTTCATTCTCTAGCTTCTCTTTTATAGATTCTACAGGAGTGAGTTGAACTTTTAATTGCTCTTTTATATCTTAAAATTCATTCAGTTCTACTTCCTATGATTTCCTCATTACTCAAATAAGATATGTAATTGAAGTTTGGTATTTTTTTGATTTCAGTCAAGTTATATTTAAACTGTAAGGAACTTTCATTAGACTTTTGCCTTTCTGCTTCCCCAATGTCTTTCGCTTGATTGGGCTTTTCTTCAGTATCCTGGGTGATTACCATTATCCTTTCCGTCGGATTTGTCTTGGTATTGCTAAGAAATGTTCTCGCACTTCGTGTCGACAATGCCTCTACTAATTTGCTCATTTGGACTTCTAAATTGTGTATAGAGGAGGTGTGATTCCTTGATACTCATTCAAATTTTTCTTCTAGACTCTTGTAAGTGTATTCTATGCTCCTAATCTTTTCTAAATCTTATCTAACTTGGATTCCATCAAGTTTGGTTTCTCCAGTTCAAAACCAGGTAGTCCTTGAGTCGAAATTGACCTTTCCCATTGTATAACATTAGAAGTTCAAGTGATTCTTCCACCTAGGGTTATATGTTTTTGAGTAGGGTTCGTTCTCCCCTTCTTAAACAAATTGCGCTTCGATATAGTTAACTTTTTTTTATTCATTGTCTTTCATCAAAGAGCAATGAATGGTGTCTTGGTTATTTCGTCCGCACGGCTCATATCTTTGTTGAATAGCTTTCATAGAGTTAAATAGGAGACTTTAATATTATTTAGTTATTAGGTCAAGTTATCAATCTTAGCTTGCATATCCCTAATCGAGCCAACAACTAAAGCTCCCATTAGCTCACGGAGGGTTGTATGTGTTCTACTCCTATCCATTGTCCAAAGAAAACTATGATTGGCCATTTCCTCTAACAACTCCTCCATTTCATCCAACATCTCCCTCATCAAAGATCCTCCTCATGTTGCATTAATGGTACCTCAGGTGAGTGGCTTCACTCTATTATAAAAAGTTTGGAAAAAAACTTTTTAGGTAGGTTATTATGATAACACCTCCTTTATAAATCTTTGTACTTTTCTAAAGCCTCAAAAGGTGACTCCCCATCACTTCGTTGAAAGTTTATGATTTCTTTGATTATTTTTGTAGTCATCATAAGAGGGAAGTACTTATCAAGTTAAGAAGACTTCACTTCTTCTATTGATTTTGATGAAATTCAAATAATAATAATAAAAGAAGTGTGTGAACTATTTTGATGAGTTTATTAAGTGCACAGATAAATGTATGTAAAATAAACGACCAAATCAAGACTATATTCAAGTGCTGACTAAGATGACGTCACAAGACTAAGATGAAGACACAAGACGAAGCGAAGATACCCAGATGAATCATAGAAATTAAATCAAGATGATATAATTAAAGAATAATCTACAAAGTCAGTCAGTTAGTTGGAGTTAGTTATAGGACTCAACTAATAATAGATCTATGAAGATTTTACAAGCAGTTTTCTCAAGAAACCGTTAAAGAATTAGACTATAAATATCAGTTGTAGTCATAAACAAAATAACTTTTACTTACTCCTATTTTACTTACAAAAAATAATTCTGTGATCAAGTGATTATACTGTAAAAATATCCTGAGTGAAAAGAAGGAAGAAAAAAGATCAAGAACACCTGTAAATGAGTGTAGAAAGCTCAAACAATATTTTTTCAAGTGAAAGGAAGGCAAGAGACTGAAGAGGCTAAGATAGCAGATAAAGAATACTCTGTGAAAGAGACCTGAAGAGGCTTTAAAAGAGTAGAAATAATACTTCTAAAGTTACAAGAGATAGTGAAATCTCACATAAACTTTGAGGACTAGACATAGCCCAAAGGTTAAGGGTGAACCAGTATAAATCACGGTGTCATATTCTCTAACCCTTCATCTCTTTAATTTCTTGTTGTTGGAAGAATAGATACTATTTTTGCTGTTGCATTACTTAAACGAATTAAGAGCATTATTATGTTATCATCTGAGCTTTTCAAAAAAATCAAGAAGATTTTAAAGATTACCGTCTTAGACGATTTAACACAATTCGACCCTCCTTGTGTAATTTACATATTATGTGATTTTTATATTAACAAGTGATTTACTTCTGTTGGTATTAAAGCGTAAGTTTTCAACAAACGCTGCTACAAAGTGAGGACAAAGATCCATGGCTAAATCACATGTTTCTATAGCTAAAGGTGCCTCCATCTGAAGACCCTCTACATTCAATGGTGAAGATTATCATTATTGGAAGGACAAGTTGTGGCTCTTCATAGAATCCAAACACATTGATCTTTGGGATATCAGTGAAAGTGGTCTATATATTCCAACAGACTTCAAAGGGAAAAACATCTCCCATAACCAATGGTCAGCTGACCAAAAAGCTCGCATTCAATTAAACTCAAAGGCCAAGTTCTTTTTAAGTTTTTCTCTAAGCAGAAGTGAATATGATATGGTTCATGGATGCGAATCTATAAAGGAAATATGGGACACAATAGCCATTGCACATGAAGGCACAAACAAGGTGAAATAATCCAAGATTGGTATTATTCTTCATCAGTATGACCTATTCAAGATAAAAGATGATGAGTCTATTGATCAATTGTTTAGACAATTCCAAACAATTATTAATAGACTTAACGCTCTAGGGAGAATCTATGATAGTCAAGATCATGTCAGAAAGATCCTCCGAAGTCTTCCAAAAAGATGGAGACCCAAAGTAACAAGAGTATAAGAGGTCAAGGATTTAAGCAAGCTAAAGCTAGATGAATTGCTTGCTTCACTGAAAATCTATAAAGTAGAGCTTGATGTAGAAGATAAACCTATAAGGGATAAATCTATTGCGTTGAAGGTTGGTCAAAAGAATCAAAAGAACCAGAAGATACAGAAAAATAAAAGTACATCTTAAAAAGCGTTAAAGATCGAAGAAATCAACAAATGATGATGCTAGTGAATCTGATCAAGATTCAAGTGAAGATGAAGACTAACTATCCCTTATTTCAAGAAAAATTAGATGAATGTGGAAAAAGAAAACAAAGGGAAATAAAGACTTCTCTTTCAAAAAAATTAGTAAAGATGGTTCGAAGAATGAGAAAAGCTCTATTGTGTGCTATGAGTGTAATAAACCTCGACATTACAACTCTAAATGTCCATTACTCAAAAGAAAACAAAAGAAGAGTAAAGAAAATAAAAAAAAGCATGATGGCAACATGGGAAGATCTAGATTCGTCTGAATCTGAATCAAACTTAGAATCATCAGAACAAGAAAATATATGCTTGGTAGTTGAAGGTGAAAGCGATGATGAGGTAATATCTAACTTTAAAGATCTTCAACATGCCTATTTAGAACTGTTAGAAGATTCACATTCTATTCTAAAACAATATAGATGCTTGAAAAAGAAATATGTTGAAAATTCTAAGAACACAAAACTCTTAGAAGAAGAAAACATCTGTCTTAAGAAACAAGTAGACGATGTGAAAAGAAAGTAACTGTAGATATATCTAAGGAGATTAATCAGATAAAAAAAGGATTATTATTCTTTCAACAGATTTATCCAAAATTTACAGAAAGTATAAAAAGTATGAATGGTATGATTGGAAGTTATAGACATCCAGATGATAAAAGTGGTTTAGGCTTTTCTAGTAGAAATACTAGTCATAATAGTAATGTTCTTTATAATAGGAATTTGGTTCCTAATAGAAAGAAAAAAACAGTATTCTTATTATTATTCAAAGAATAATTATAAGACTAACTCCAAAAGACCCCAGAAAATATGGGTACCTAAGAAGGATATAATATGTACTACAGATCTCCTTACTTGGAAGAAGGAACTACCATCAATGGTACATGGATAGTAGTTGCTCGTGACACATTATGGACAGAAGGTCTATGTTCCTAGACCCCTAATATAAGCAAGCAGGATCAGTAACTTTTTGAGATAACCAGCAGGGCAAAATAATTGGGATCGGCAAAATTGGTAAAGATTCCTTTTCATCTATTGATAATGTTATGCTAGTTGATGGTTTAAAGCATAATCTAATTAGTCTAAGTCAATTATGTGATTCTAGTTTTGAAGTATCCTTTAATCAAAATTCTTTTTTAGTTAAAAACAAGGATGGGTCCATATTCTTTCCTTCTAAGAGACGAAACAATCTCTATAAAATTAAGTTAGATGATTTGAAAAGTTAAAATATTTCATGTCTTATATCAAAAGATGATGAAAAACTGATTTGGCGCAAAAAGCTAGTTCATGTTAGCTTTAAACATATTTCTAAATTAGTTTGACATGATTTAGTGAGAGGTATACCAAAGATAAGTTTTAAGAAAGATTTCTTTTCTAAGAGTTATTAGAAAGGAAAACAAGTTAAAACATCTTTTTCATCTAAGAATGTTGTAACTACGTCTAGACCTCTAGAGCTGTTTCATATAGATTTGTTTGGACCAACTAGAATAGTAAGTAATTGTTGGATCTTGTTTTTATCTCATAAAGATGAATCTTTTAAATGCTTTAAAGTTTTATCCAAAAAGTTACAAAATGAAAAAGGAATTTCTCTTGTTGGAATTAGGAGTGATCATGATGGAGAATTTGGAAATGAAAATTTCAAAATGTTTTATGAAGAGAAGGGAATTTTCTATAATTTTTTTGCTTCTAGAACTCCATAATAAAATGGAGTTGTAAAAGAAAGGACAGGTCGATTTAGGAAATGGCAAGGACTATACTATGTGAAATGAATCATCCTAAGTACTTCTGGATAGAAGCTGTAAATACAGCTTGTTATATTCAAAATAGAGTATTTAAGTGACCTATTTAAAATAAAACTCCATATGAGTTATGGAAGGGAAGAAAGCCAAATATTTCTTACTTTCATCCTTTTAGATGCAAATGCATTATTTTCAACACAAAACAAAATTTGGATAAATTCGATTCTAAGATCAATTCAAGAATTTTTCTAGGTTATTCTATTAGTTCTAAAGCTTATAGAGTTTATAATCTTGTTTCTAAATCTATTGAAGAATCTATGCATGTAAAGCTTGATGATGATTTTCATCTAGACAAGAGAGACGATTCTGATGACGAAATCTATTTGCTCCCTTGGTTAGTAACTGACAATTCAGGAGCTTAAATTTTATTAGTAGATTTGTCTTTGAGTTAGCTTCAATTTGAGACTTGAATCACTGAATTCCATTATTTGAGTCAAAAATTATGATTGAAATATCGCCCTTCCGGTGATCTAAAATCTAATGAAAAATTTGGGAATTGTTTTCTCCTGAGTTCTAGCTCAGACAAATCTATAATTTATCCCAAATATCAGTCAATGAGTCAAGAATTTAATTATGAAATTTCAGAATTTTTGTCCAAACTAGTCTCGAGATAAAAATCCTAAAATGACTAAAGGTCAAGTTTGCCAGAAACCTAAAAACAGTGCAATTCTAGTCTATTTGTTTCATTTATGCATTTTATGTCAACGAAACCCGAATAATTCTAAGACATGATAAACAAGCTATAGATAAATGTAAAATGAATGTAAAAGACTTTGAATTTAGTCCTAAAGATATATGAAAATATGATTGTATCAAATTCCCCCACACTTATCTCTTGCTTGTCCTCAAGTAAGAAAAAGAATATAAAGTAGAACTATAGAAAACCCGAAAAATAAAGTTCAGAAAAAGAAAATGATGCAATGCGAAGAAAAATACTCAAGTATGCAGTATTCAAATCAGATCCCCACCTATATCAAGAAATTCAAGCATGATAACTAGAACTCAGTTTACCACAATCAACACATAAAATTAATGAACTCAATTTACATGTAACAATCAAGCTAATCTATCATAATAGAGTTAGAGGAAATCTATGCCATATCGAAATAATAAGTCCGCTCATTGATATACACTACATCATTCAAACTGTTTAGGCTCAAATGTGTAACTCTCAAAATTCGATCAGCGAATACATTCTACCATATGCTTGTCTTTCAATCTTGACAACACTATCAAAGTGCGTATATACTATACACAAATCAAAAGGTCTTTAGCATAGTTGTAATGGGGTTGGGCTAAAGGTGAGGTAAATGAAAGATAAGAGAAAGCTAAAGCAAAGGAAGTAGAGCTATACAGAATATCATAGAACCCGTTAGATGTATACATCTAGGTACATAATTTTGCAATTTAAACATAAACAACTCTACTTCTTTTCATTCCATTAGGACTTCCCATAGACAAGTATATAATTCGAAACACTTGGGAAACACTTTCCTTTTCTTTCTCATATCACGACACAAACTTTTTTTTCAACAATGCCGAGTTATGTTCATAGCCAAACATTCAGATTAACACCATGTCATCATATATTAACTAACTCACATCTTTAATATTAAGCAAGTTGTAAAGAATTATATTATTGAAAGACTGAACACAACAAAGAATAATGTTGAAGTCACAATAGCTCACATAGGTCATCTATTAAGTCGATACAACATAGTTTCAAGGTCACTCTACTATCTAGAAAGCTCAAGTTTTCCATGAAACCTATTCATCAATTTTATGCATTTAGCGTTATTAACCAAATCTCACGCATTATAATCAAACTCGTCCAATGATTGGGAATCTGAAAGAAGGCTAAAACACCTAAGATGCAAGAAAAACATAAAATATTTTTTAATTTTTGAGAATTCTTTTTTTCAAATTTTATGGTTTATTTTGTACAAAATATGCAACTAAAGTGAAAATTTTCTAAAGTTCAAGCAAGGGCAAGAAGGTACGGCAATTTACTCTTCAAAAGACAGCATAAATTTGAACCTAGACTACCATTTTAACCTAGAAACGAACTAAAGTCCACCCCCCCAACACTTAAACACAAAATTCTCCTCAATGACGAAGTAAATGCAAGAAGGAAGATGCAAATCAAATCTGAAAAATAGAAACAAAATCCAAAACATAGAGAAAGCAACAAAAATTGAAATGAGAAAAGAGGGAAGAAGAAATCAAATATGATTTATCTGTAATAGGTTGCCTCCCATTAACTGCTTTTGGTTGTAGCCATTAGCTCGACATTGTGTGCACATCATTCTCTATAGTTCGACAAGCCCACTGCCACTTTCTCCTTCAAAATGTCCTTGAAGCCTTTTTAAAAAGGCTTTAATCGATGGTCGTTAACTTTGAAGCTTTGGTTGCTACCTATGTCACAAATCACAATAGCATCATGTGGAAATACATTAATAACAATAAAAGGACCATGCCATCAAGAACATAACTTACTAGGAAAGAGCTTGATATGCGATTGGAAGAGAAGAACTTTCTCTCCCATCGAAAATTCCTTGCTTCTAACCATTCGATCATGATATGCTTTTGCTCTTTCCTTCACAATTCACACATTCTCACACGCGGCATTTCGTAACTCCTCGAGTTCTTGAAGTTGTAACCTAAAATGAATTCTAGCATTGTCATAATCCAAGTTACACTGTTTAATGGCCCAAAATGCATGATGTTCAAGCTCCACGGGAAGACAAAAATTCTTTCCATAAACCATCCGAAAAGACCACATGCCTATAAGTGATTTATATGTAGTGTGATATGTAACATCCCATCACCATTGGGAGGTTAAAATACTAAATATGTGTGACTAATGAGACCTTAGAAAGGAATTTTCACGCTCATGCATAAAATGGTATACGCATATACGTGAATAGTGATATTTTTTTGTCACATGAAAGTAATTGTACATGCACTCATGAATAATCCCGGGTATAATTGGATTGATCTGTGATTCTTGGAAATTTTTTAATTTTTGAGAATTATGAATGTTTCTATATTAAAAATATTAATGGTTAGTAGAATTGTGAGATTTATGAATTTTGATGAACTTATGGAAAATAGGAAAAAGAAGAGAAGAAATCAAATGAAGGATTGGAGATAGTTGGATTGTAAAGATCAGAGTTAGTGGGAGTTCGTTCAAAAGACACTAAGTCAAAACTTAGACCTTAGGAAGATGACAAGTGTAAGTTGCATGTATTATGTATCAAAAGTTTGAGTAAATTGAAGAGTTAAAAAGGGGGTTGGTATTTTTCCTAAGTTCTTTGCTTATTATCCTCGTCTCCAAATTTCTTCCCATACAAAGAGTTTTCCATTAAACTCCTTCTGAGAGTTAACTCTGATTCTTCATATCCCTCACCATTTCCTTTACTCCCAAAGTGTTTCTTCTGCCTTAAGAAAAACCAGAAGTTGGTTAGTGTTCACAGAAGAGTACGTGATTTTGCAGGCAATTAAGGCTTTGGGGATAGTTGAAGATCTTGGAGTTTTTCAACAAGAAGGTAGTGAATACATTTTTTAGAATTGGAGATTTTGAAACAAATTTGATGAGTTACTATCACGTGCATGAACATGGAATTTGCATATAATTATATTCTTGAACACTGTGTTAAGGGGATGAAAATTTGGGGATATGGCGTTATTTAGGTTTTGATGGATTATTAGTGATCAGGTGTTGGAAATGATTCTTGGAGTTGAAATAGAAATAAAATGATGTATAAGATTAGTGTAGAGAGTTAGATATGGAAAGGTGAAATGCTCTGTTTCTTCACTGAGCATGTATGAATACTTAGGTGTTTATATATGAGAGTTGATGAAGACTTAGAGATGTCCAGGAGCATAGACATTTCGTTTGTAAAGATTTATCGTCTGTGTTTTATCGTCTGTGGTTGACTATTCTACTGTCTTTGTTGACCACTTATCATTTGTGTTTTATCATATGTGCTTGACTATTCTATCGTCTATGTTGGCCACTTATCGTCTATGTTTTATCATCTGTGGTTGACTATCCTATCGTCTTTGCTGACCATCTAGCGTCTGTATTTCTTATCGTCTGTGGTTGACTATTTTATCATCCGTGTTGATCATCTATTCTCTATGTTCCACTTCGTCTGCCTCTTCCTATCATCTGCCTTTGGCGTATCGTCTGTCTTTTACTTCCATCTGTGTTTCACTTCGTTTGCCTTTGAGATTTCGTCTTCCTTTAGACACTTCGTCTATCTTTTGGAGTATCATCAGTCTTTTGCTTATGTTTGTGTTTCACTTCGTCTACCTGTGATATTTTGTCTGACTTTGATATTCGTCTGCCTTTGATATTTCATTTGCATTTAGCCATTGTCTAAGTTTTGAATATTTGTCTACTTCTGTTTTGTCTACTTTCTGCTTATATGACCAAATTATATAAATTACACTCTCTGATTTAACGTGAATAGTATACTTGAAAGTCAGAGTTTGGAGAAAAACCCAAAATGGCTCATTAGGTTATGAAATTGGATTCAAAAGGGTTGTTGAGGTATAACCCTTACGAATAATGCTTGTTAAGTGAATTTGGATATTTGATTGTGTTTATGATAACCTTGATGGAAGGATACCTAGGATTGTCATGAACATGCATTGTACATAATTCACTCCATATATGTGTGTTAATGAACACACATAATTGTACAGATTGTGATATATGTGTGTGTGTTATTTTGTTATAGAGGAACAATTGGAATGTCAACTTCTAGACGTTGCCGGCACTTCTAGGCATTAGCTTCAGGAGTAACTTGTGAGTAACCTAGATGGTCTCACTTAATTTCTGGTTGTTTAAATTTTATTGAAATGATTGAATGAATGTGGCTTGAAAGTTGATTTCAGACATGGAGGTCCGATGATTATGATATTGGATTGAGATATTAAAGTGCTACTTGTTTGTGAATGAGATGAAATGAATGTACACTTTTTATGAATTTGTCATTTAATTCTCAACGAAAGTTGAATGTCGTACTTAGGTCCGATGACTCTGAAATTTTGTCTAAGCATTCATATAAGATTGTGATATATGAGATATTCAGAAATTGTTGCATTTCAAAAAATGCATGCTCAGATAAAGGTATTGTCACTTGAATTGCCATTATGAAGCGCTTCCACGTAGAGCTTTGCTTCATGATTTTTCTGATTTGGGACGTAGTGCTATGCTCTGTAATTATGTCTGATTAAGTGCTAAGGGCCAATATTTGAATAAGTCTATGATAGGCACTCGGTCACAACAATAAGAAAGAAAGTGAGTCTCATGTGCATTTCTGATGCATGATATGAATAATTATAAAGTGTTAAATGTACATTGTGACATGAGTGATTAAGTGTATGTGATCCAATATGATTATATGTTATGTGAAATAATGTGATGCATGAATTGAGTGAACCATTGATGATGGTTACCTTATTGAGTTCGCAAAATTCATCAAAATTTCAACATTTTCTTTTCAAGACTGAGAGATGACTCTATTGAGTGAGAGGCTCTACGTGAATTTGGCAAAAGAAATCATGGCTCAAAGGTCGTTGAGCTAGGATTTTTGGACAGATTAGTCAGATTGTACATATTTTCCTCTTTCATGTAGTACTTTTTTACTAGGTTTAATGATGTACATGTAGTAAGTGTTGAAATATACAATGTAGACTTTCGAGTTTATGAAATGAAATGAGGAAAATATTGGGTTTTAAAATATTATGATTTACATACAATGCTTTATAATGAATAATGATATGATGCCATGTGAAGCTTATGTAGTGAACGATATTAGCTCACCCTTATCATAGGATATGCACCGGAATGACCTCCGGGCATCCCGGCGCGCACCCTGTAGTAAGGGGGTGCTACACATAGGTGGTATCAGAGCATGGTTGGCATCTGCTGGGACATATAGAATGTTAAGTGTGAAATATTGTAAGAAGTACAAAAAAATAATTGAAACTTATTGTTTGTTATAGGTCATCCGTTCAACCAACTGACCAAGGATTGGTAGGAGCCAGTGGAGAGTCCTCGGTACCTCGATCTGAGGAGATGCCTCCAAGAGTTCCCGAGAGAAGGGAGAGGAGGTATGTTCTCGAGAGAAGGGAGAGGAGGTATGATAGGCTGCGGAAGCAGGAATCTGTGGACTTTTATGGCAGCACAGATACTGCTGAGGTCGAGGGATGGTTAGAGAGAATAGAGAGGGTATTTGATCAGATGGAATACGAGCCTGATGAGAGGTTCGATTATGCAGTGTCCTTACTACAGGGCCCAGCTTACTAGTGATGGAAGACTATCCCTGGTAGTACCATCAGGCCTTGGCAATTGAGGTGGGAAGACTTCCTAAGGGTCTTCAAGGAGAACTACATGCCCAAGATCGACTTGGATAAGAAGATGGAAGAGTTTCTGGGTTTGAAGCAAGGTAGGATGTCTGTGGCTGAATATGAGATCCGATTTAATGAACTCATAGGTTATGCTACTACTTTGATCCCTACAAAAGAAGACAAGTGTAAGAGGTTTGAGAATGGACTTAATATGGAGATCAGAACAAGGTTGGCACAGTCAGATCTGGGTACTTTTATGGAGTTAAGGGCTACTTCGATTAGAATTGAACAGTTGATGATAGAGAAACAGGCTGAGATTGGACAAGGGTCCAAAGGAAAGAGGTCTAGTGAGAGTCAGGGCAGTTATGGTAGGAGACTCAGTAAGAGCTAGAACAGAGTTTTCCGACCACCAGCTGGATCAAGGCAATCAGGATTCAGACAAAGGGTGGTTTTTTATAGTCTGGTAGTAGAAGAGGTACAACACAGAGTTAGTTACCCTAGTGTGACCATTGTGAGTGAGGCACAGTGGTGAATGCTGGAGACTGTCTGGAGCTTGTTTTAGATGCAGCTCTTTTGATAAACGAATTAGAGATTGCCCCATCATTGCTAGACCTCAGTCTGGTATGAGTGGGAGATCTTGGAGTGAAGCTACCGTCTAGTAGAGCAGAGGTAGTGGGCTTGGACAGAGAGTTCGAGGTAGAGGCAGAGTGAGTGTTATGAGTCCTTTCAGACTGCAGTCCCAGGTCTAAGTCTATGCTGTGACTAGGCAGGAGGCTCAGGACTCTTCAGATGTGGTTGCAGGTGTGCTTCTCATTTATGATTTTGAAGCTTTTGCACTGCTAGATCCAGGCTCCACACACTCCTTTATTGCACCACTTTTGGCATGTAGATTGCATTATGATAAGGAGTTACCACAGTATGGATTAGAGGTGAGTACACCAATAAGTAGTACTACAGTGATAGGAGAAGTTTGTAAGAGATGTCTGATTCGGATGGATCAAGTAGAGTTAGAGGTAGACCTGATTGTATTACAGTTGAGGTAGATAAATGTGATCCTAGGCATGGATTGGCTCACTGCTCATAGGGCCATTATGAACTGCTACACTAAGGAAGTAGTGTTGGAATCTCCTGGTCAGCCGAGAGCAGTTTTCAGAGGAGTTAGTTAGGCCATCCTTCATGAGTGCACTGAGATTGATGCAGGGAGGATGTGAGGCTTATCTGGCCCATGTCATTGATACTAGGGATGAGCAAAGTGTTCAAGAAATTCCAGTGGTTAGGGAGTTCCTAGATGTGTTTCCCGATGAGCTACCTGGTTTACCATCAGATCGGGAAATGAAGTTCACAATTGATCTAGTTCCAGGGGTTGCTCCTATATCTATCCCTCCATATAGGATGGCACCTGTGGAACTGAAGGAGTTGAAGGCTCAGCTTTATGAGTTGCTGGAAAAGGGTTTTATTAGACCCAGCTTTTCACCTTGGGGAGGTCTAGTTTTGTTTGTGAAGAAGAAGGATGGGAATTTATGGTTATGCATCGATTATAAGCAGTTGAATCGGGTGACAGTGAAGAATAAGTACCCACTGCCTAAAATCGATGATTTATTTGATCAGTTACAGGGAGCTCAAGTATTTACTAAGTTGGATCTGAGATCAGGGTATTATCAGTTGAAGGTAGCAGAGGCTGATGCACCTAAGACTGTATTTAGGAGTATGTATAGGCACTATGAGTTTCTAGTGATGCCGTTTGGGTTGACTAATGCCCCGCCAGCTTTTATGGCCTTGATGAATAAGGTGTTTCAGCCATACGTGGATCAATATGCGATTGTATTTATTGATGATATCTTGGTGTATTCGAAGAGCAGAAAGGAGCATGTTCAGCATCTGAGGGTTATATTACAGATTATAAGGGAAAAGAAGTTGTATGCCAAATTCAGTAAGTGTGAATTTTGGCTGGATCAAGTTGTGTTTCTGGGGCATATAGTGACTGGAGATGGCATACAAGTGGATCCTAAGAAGATTGAGGCAGTGATGAATTGGGAAGCTCCGAGGAATGTGTCTGAAATTTGAAGCTTCCTAGGATTGGATGGATATTACCGGAGATTTGTCAAGGGGTTTTCTTTGATCTCAACCCCTCAGACAAAACTTCTAAGAAAGAATGTAGTGTTTAGATGGAATGAGGAGTGTCAGAAGAGCTTTGAGGAGCTTAAGCATCGATCGACTTCTATACCGGTGTTGACTATTCCATCAGGGACCAGAGCATAT
>JAOSBO010000210.1:26557728-26585701 GCA_027563915.1 Erythroxylum rotundifolium
ACCTTGTTCTTATTTTGCCTTCTTAATCTTTAGTAAGTTCCAGTATAGGTTCTAAAAGCAAGAAGCAGTTCGTACCATTACGCAACAAAATTTAAATATATTTGTTTTATAAGAGTGTAATACCTGATCGGAGACGACAGCCAAAGTTGCCGATTTGGGGTTTGTTTGTTCAAGACATAGGTGCCCGAATCTCCGATTTTGAGAGTCAAGACCTCATTCTACAAATCCAAAAGAACACAACATTGCTTTTTTTGCACAAGAACAATTTGTTAAACGTAAAAAAAAAAAAATCAATTAACAAATCTCACCCCGTACTCCACATCATATCCCTCAATTTGAACACTGTCACCATATTCCTGTCCGGTAAAAATAAAACATAAAACCATAACAATAGGACCGTTATAAACAGTAATTCATGGAATATATGACTAACCTCGAGTTTCTCTTGAAGGACGTGGATAGTGGAATCAGCTAATTTGTGAAATTCACTCTCCTGCAAAACAGAGCTGCATGCATATTATAAATCGTAATTAGCGTTTCAATTACCAAAATGAAAATAAAATTTATCATAAGAATAATAAGAAAATGTTGAAAGGGATGCACCGATAGTCAATGGCCGTGGGGCACTGGGTGGACAAGGTTCTGGAAGAAGAAAGAGTGTGATGGAGAAGGAGAGGCCGAGAAGCTTCTAGAAGTGAGTTTAGTATTCGTATGGGAGACGACGGAGGGCAACGGAAATAGACTGTAAGGGTTTTGGAGGGAGACGTGTGCGGATTAAGCAGGCGAGGGTTTGGATGCGAGAAGAGTGTTGTATGGATCGATAATCGTAGTTTTAGGTGGGCTTCTATGGTCCGCCGCAACATTTTCGTCGAAGACGGTGGCGGCCGTGGGGTTTGTTTTGGGATGTACTACAAGTTTAAAAATTGAAAACACCAATGTGATGCCGAGTTTAAGGCTAAATCAGTGTCACTAATGATTTAAAATTAGGCGTTTCGATGATAAAAATTTTGAAATAATTAATTTTTTACTTCAACTTATTTTAATAATATATTTTAAAATAAGAATAAATCAGTTTATTTTTATTTAACAATCTCATTGTTTAACTAAACTTCAACTTCTTGCACAGATACTTTTTTTCTCAATCTAATTTCAATTTTTATTTTAATTCAATCTTTACCATATATTAGTTTTATAATAATTTAATGTTAATTAAATCTATAAACATTAAACAATTAAACTTATCGGTTTAATTTTGATCCTATTTTTAAAATATTGATAAATATAATATCGAACTCGATACTAAATTTGGTTATAGTATAATATGGCACCAATAACAATTAATATTGGATGTTATTTTAAATATAATTTTAAATTTATAAAATAATCCCTAACTTATAAGCGTATAAAAATAGTCTCTTAATATATATACTATATAATTTTTAATTTTATGTCAAACTTGTCTAAAAAATCATAATAATATTAATTTAAAATAACAACTATTTATTTATTTCTATGAATATTATTCTTCATATATTTCTCATATAAATAATAACTATAATTATTATAAGAAAAAGATAATTAAATTATCATATAGATATAAAAACTAATAATAATACAAGAGCTGTTGAATTGTTACAATTTACATAAAATAGTAAAGAATAATTACATAAAAAACATCATATATTAAGAATAATGTAGGTCCATATCAAAGTAGAAGTAGAACCTAAAACAAAAAACACTTACAGTTAAAAGTTTTATAGTTACATTACGTTTATAGATTTTAACATATATATTAAATATAAGTGAAATTAAAAGAAAATAAAAAATTGAAAATTTTTACTTAATAAAATATCCTTTCAAATCGCAATGATCTCTTTTTTTAATTTAGCATAAAATTCTTATTATTAATAGGAGTCTCATCATTCAAATTCATTGCTCCAAATGACATGTCAATACCTTTCTATCCAAAATTGTCTTTCAAGTCACTCTTATCTATCAAACTTGGTCCTTAAAAACTCAATTTGCTAAAAGAATGATATGATCAAGGCCAATTAGATTTGTAGAACTACTTTTTCTATTATGAGTCTTAATAAAAATAAAAATAAATTATTAATAACTTATAGAAATTATATTCAAATTAATAATGATAATAACATATCTTTCTTGAAACTTTAAGATGTATCAAACAAAGATTAAAATCATTCAATCGTTTGTATTCTAAATTGTTTATTTGCTTGGAATGGACAAATTCAAATGTATTCCAATTCCTTTCATACTTAGTTACACTCATGTATTGACTTAGAATTCAAATTGTAAACATTTGCAATCCTGTTTTACACTTCCAAATTTGTCTCATTAAGCAGCTATAAGAAAATAAAAATAACCTTATAAATAAAATAAAGGAATGATTAATTTCCAAAAAGAATAAAAGTGAAGAAACATATGTTTGGATTAAGTTCGTCCCTTTGAAAAATTATAATGGGCATTTCAAAATTATCATATGCATCTTTGTATACCTCCATTTATAAGCTAAAGAGATCTTACATCATCTCATGTATAATATTTGTTGTAATAGTTTATAACATTGCACTTTTAAATTTAGGTTTCTTTGTCAAACTTATTCTAAAATAGAAATTGAGATTAAAAAATGTTCCAACAGTGAATGAGAGTAAAGTTGTATTTCTCATCTTTCATTAATGATTGCAATACAAGGTGTATAAGAAGACATATTTTTTAAATTGGGCTTGATTATTTCCTTTGCCCTCTCCATGGCATCATAGAAATAACTAATTTTTTCCTTCTTCTCATTATTAGCTAGAAAAAGTACTCTCTCAAAGGCTCACTAGCTCGAATGATAAATTGACAATGAGACATAAATTCATTATATTCAAGTATAATTTTAGAAAGCCTTCATTTCAACATTAAACCTAGCATATTGAGATGCAACCTACTATAATCATCAATTAAAGGAGCTTTACATCCTCAATCATGAGAGGAAAATCCATCATAAGTTGGTAATAATAAGACTGAATAACATTAAATGATACAACTTCATCATAATACCTTCTAACTATATCCACATTTTGAACTGCTTCTTTAGTTTGTAGAGCACTACGAATTGAAGTTTGAGTTTCAAGAATTGTTCGTGCTAAAAAAAATTTAGAAACATGTCTTCTTCTTCCTTACATTTGGTGCAACAATCCCCTCCTTTTGGGTAGGAATATCACTTTTAACATCTCCAGTATCATCTTAACCACCACAAAAAGAATTTCCACTGCCAATTTCTTTGTTTAGTCTTTACATTTTGTCTTTCTCATGTTGTTAATCTTCAAATAAAGTTTTCACATGCCATTTACCATCATGGTTAACTTTCTTACAAGGCTTCACATCATCTTTGACCTGATCTAAAAGCTTATTTAATGTGGTGTCCTTTACCTTTAAAAAATGTATTGCAATACAAACAAATGACATGATTCATCATGCTAGTAACCAATCTAGCATAAGCCTAAGTTGGATCATCAAATCTTCCCAAACTTGAAAACGCTAAATTACTAAAAGCAATTAAACTTCATTCCATTTATGTGTAAAATAAAAAAGGGCATATATAAAAGTTAAATTAAAATTTTCATATGAAAATAAAAATTATTGCAAATGAAAGTAAATTTACTTGTAACAAATTGACCATGGATAATAAATCTAAATCTTCTCAATAATAAGATAAACATGTAACATGTTAACTTCAACTCATAAATGAAGTAACATCATCTTATTTTAGAACTTGGTGATAAATGTTAAGCAATTTACTTACATTTAATTCTTTCTTACTCGTATGGAAATAAAATATAACTTGTTAATCTAACTTGTTTCCCTTTTTATATTCTTAAACTCAACTGATTAAACATATTGTACATGAACTCTTAATATCACCAAAATTGTATACTTACCCACAACTAACTTCCAAAATTTAGACAATTAAATATAGTATGTTAAGTGTTTGATTAATTTATAAATATTATATCTATGAGACTCATTACATAATATGAAACAATTGGTTTGTAAATAAATTTTTAATCTATATACCATTCCAAAAGACCCAAATAATTAATATTTGTTATTATAATTTTTGTTGATAATAAGAATATATTATAAATTTCAACATGAATGACTTTTAAAGTTCAAAATGCCATTAATAATTTAAATGAAAATAATAATGTCTTATATGTCTTCCATAATTCAATTCTACAAAAACCAAAATAAATAATTAACATAATTAAATAAACAAACATTATGTATAACCCTCATTAAGTTTTTTTTTCATTAGCCACTTGACAAGCTTTATTGGTAAGCCTTTATGTATGGATCCAATCACTAATAAATTTGAAAGGATCAATTTTGCTCGAATATGCATCTTATTCACTCTATGGCCAATTTACCTAAAGTTATTCCTATTACTCGAACTAATGAAAACATAGAGCCAGTAGACGATTAATTAAGGGTATCTTATGCATAGAAAGCCCAACCTATAAGTAAGAAGATATGGTAACCCATTGGGAGGACTTTTAAAATAGGTGAATATCAGGAAATCATAGAGATGAGTGTATTTACTTAGACTATTCAAAATCCAATTTTTGTTAATTTTGGTGAAGAAAGCAATCACAAGCAAAATGGAGAAGAGATGGTTAAGGAGGCTAATGGTAATATACTCACTAGCATACCATGCAATGCTGAAACCATCAGAGTTTCTATATATCCAATCATAGTCGTACCAATAGAGAGTATCAATTTGATCATAATGAAACCCCTGGTAGAACTCTAAACAAGGTTACTAAAGGTTTAGATAACATTAAACAAGGATTTGAACTTACCATTAGAGGAAGATCAAATAGGAAAAAGAAGGCTCCACTTATAGAGTCAACCATATGAAGAGTTTTAGCATGCAATATCAGAGGAGCCAATGCTCCTTGCAAAAACCTTGTGACAAAAAAAAATGATTCTAAATGGATAGTGGGTACTTGGAAGAATAAACTACTATTTTAGTGTAACAAAGGTGAGTGGAAGCATTTTCATAATGTCTTGTAAGAGAGAGTACTTACACCTCCCATTGAGCTTCTAAGAGCTAGTTCCAGTGTTTGGTCCTTGGCATTGGTGGGCTTCTTTAGGGGCAAAAGGCTTGCTTTTCCTATAGTTCATGCCTGGGCTATAACTAGGTAGAGTAGAAAGGGATTGAAGAAAGTAATTCTAATGGAAAATGATTCATTTCTCTTCAAATTCACAAATGAGAATTACTTGAATGAAATCATTGAACAAGGTCTTTGGCACAGAGAGGCCATCCTATATTGATTGAAAAATGGAAACCTATTACAAAATTTGACAAAGGTAACATTTTGTCTTTCCTTTGTGGGTTGATAAGTGATATTAGTTATAAGATTATCAATGTCATTTTATTGGATAATATGTATGTTAGTAGGATTGTCTATGATATTAGTTATAAGATTATCAATGTCATTTTATTGGATAATATGTATGTTAATAGGATTGTCTAAGTCATTTTATTTGATAATGTGTATTTTTAGTATACATACTAGGACATTTAGCCTAGATTTTGTGTTATTTTCATATAACTTGCATTTTTATGTCATTTTATATGATAAATTGCATGTTAGGTTATAGATGAGAATTTTAAGCTTAGTTTTTGCATGCTTTTCATGTGTTTTGATGTATGTACATTTTACATGGTTGTATGTCAATGTTTGGGTAGGATTAAACCTTATTTGTGTTGATTATCAACTTTGCTGCAATTGGACTCATTGTAGATTTCTAAGGAGAAACAAAAGAAGAAAATAAGGATGGAAAGCAACAAGTCACGATCATAACCCAAGTAGAAGCTAGAATTTTCTAGCTTTCTAGCTAGCAATTTTAACTTGTTCCAATTACATATTGAGTTCATTTAAGCACCTAAAGAGTTATAACAGCCCCATTTTAAACCCTAGAAAAGAGATGGGGTCGTTAGCATACCAAAAGGAGGAAGATAGGCCTTATTTTAGTGGATTTTCAAGTAGAATCAAGTTGACCTGCGTGTCGCAATGCTAGTCAAGATAAAATAACTAGCCTACTACTATAGCAGCGATAAGTCTAGGTCAATCCCACAGGGAGTGTTCGGTTAGCTTACGAAATGAAATTAATCGATGTTTAGGAAAAATAGGGGTGGGGGTGTTTGGATTTTGGAATAAGAAAATAAATGAAACTAATTAATAAAAACAAATTTAAGAAAATATGCAAAAAAAATGGTAAAATTAGGGAATTCGGTAGGGATTTGATCTTTGGATCACCCTCCAAGTTGATCATTGGTTCACCCTCTAAGTTTCTCCCTCTTTCTTCCTATATAAAAATAGTCAATTCTTACCCTCAATTATCAACAAATACACAAGAACAACAATGTAAATCAAACTTAATGAAAACATACAAAACGAATCCTAAACTAGAACAATAAACAATAGTTATGCTAGAAAACATATGTCAATTACCTGTAAAAACATGTACTAATGCACACCTATCAACATCCCCATACTTGAATCTTTGCTTGTTCTCAAGCAAAATAAGTACAACCAATCAATTATGTCACTTTATTTTAAAAAAGATCAAAACATACAATCCCTCAAATTCAAGCCAACTCAAATATCAAGTTAATGCACATACCATGACTATTTTTTCATTGGTGTATATAAGCAAACTCACAATTGACACCATCACTCAAAGATCAGTAAAGATGCACAAATGAATTTTCCTCATTGTTTTCACTCATTTCTCTTAAGTATTTAAGGGTTAGTGTTTCGTTCAAACTTCCTATAGGAAACCACATTACCATAGGTTTGCTAATATAACAATTCTCCTCTACAAGGATTGCATGCATTAATAGATCAAAAGGACTTGTTTAAGGTTGTAGTGTGGTAAGGGATAAGGTCGGTCAAAAGAGGGGAAAGAGGGTTAAGCACAAGCATAAGTAAAGTACAAAACGGGATACAATGGGATAACACAACATAACTTCGAGATATCCAAACATAACTAATGTAGTACTCTGCACTCATTTATGCTACTAGATTGTTCTTCCTTTTTCTTTTCCTTTCTTTTTTTTCATTTTTCTTTCTTTTCCTTCATATGTGGAAGAACTATGAATCAAAACTAGCACTGTATATAATGTAATCCACAAGTAAGGATATACTCAACTCATCTCAGTAAACATTTCATACAATCCATACTAATATTTTACTTAATACTTTGCTAAGCTTATTAAAGGGTATGAAAATGGGGTTTTAATTTTTAAAATTTTGGGTGTTCTCAAAGAACAATTGTAACATCCTGTCACTTGAATTAGGATTAAAACAGTGATTATTAGAGATTAATGAGAAATTAGGAAGCATAACTCATGTTTATGCGTAATGTGGCATACACATACATGATATTATTAATCTTGCACATTACAATTATTTGTACATGCATTTATTGACATTTTTTGGATATTGTTAATTATTAAAAATGCAATTAAAATGTGTATTGTGAATTATTTGAGATAAAAATTTATTTGGGGAACATTTAGATTATTTCAGAATTTTGGTGAATTTTAGAGAATTTCTGGAAATTTGGAGTATTTTTAATTAGGAAAAATATTGAATTTTGGACCAATGAAACACTAACATGTGGTAGCCTTGCATATTGACCAATGGCTCACATGCAAGGGATACATGTAGTGATGCATCTTTTGAGGAAGAGAAGAATGCATTCGGTGGTTTATTGTTTTTCTTCCCAACCACCGAAGCCCTGTTCTTTACTGACAATATTGGAAAATTTGCTGAATCAAGTAAGTTATGTTTTGACTTTTATAGATTTTGATTTGTTATGATGAGCTGAACCAAATTGGAATTAACTAGAAATATAAAGAAGTGCAGAAAAATAGAATTTGCATGAATAGTATATGCGATTGAGGGACGATTATGTTTGAATTTCGAATTTGGATTGTTGTGTGTTATTAAGCAAAAAGGGGAGTATGTACATAGAAATGAAAAGTTTTTCGTGAAATGAAAGTGCAGAAAGAAGTGGAAAAATGTATCAAATGAATATATATACTCTGTTTTGGTTTTGAATGTGTAAGAAAAGTAATTTCGATGGTGTTATGAATTAGTTAATCGAGAAATCAGTGAAGTGAGAAATGGAACATAGAGAAGTGCGTAGTTGTGTTTAAGAGGGGTTATGTTTGAATTTCAGATTTTGGATTGTTACTATTCATGAAAACAAAAGTTACAGAAGAGAGAAGAAGAAGTATACGTGTATGGTTTTAGTGTTTAAGTCTATATAAAAACAACTTAATTCTTTTGGTGACAACTTTTTCTTTTAAACTCCAAATGACTTGCTAGTTGAACCAATACATTTTTAAGACATTGTTTTTCCTCCCTATGACAAATTACAATCATCTTAACTTATTTGAAAAAAAAGAGTTATTGAGTCGAAGTGATGAATTGTGCTGGAATCTTGAACTGGAGAAATTTCATGAATCAAGCTTCTGTATTTTAATTTTATCTTGAGATACAGATTTTCAAATGATTTGATTTTCAGTTCATATTAACCTAGAAACATACGTTTACAACTTTATTGAAGAAGTCAAATTTAAATTCTGTATATAAGAGCTCTGAAAGTTAGCTAGAAGTTGAGAGTAGAAATCTGTGGAGATATAAGGAGCATTATAGAGTATTTTGATCATAACTTGCACGATACTAGACCAAAATGAGTCAATTTTATGGCTTTAGAAACTTAAGACATAGAGAAACATTTTATTAGAAGAAAGTATTATCTAAAAATGGCTGGTTATGGGTCAAAAATGACACGAAAGGAAGAAAAAAAAAGAAGAAGACGCGGCAAGTGAAGCGCGATCACGACTTTGGTAAAAGACAGAGGAAGTCACGACTGTGCCTCAGCACGATCACGACTCTAATGAGAAATGAAGGAAGTCATGATCATTCCTCGGCTGTTGATGCACAATCGCGACTCTGAAACTTTGAATGGTTTTGAACATCCTTTGATCTTTTGACCATAGCTTCTTCACCTGACCTCCAAATGACATGGGATTTGGTTATAATCTTTACCAAAAATTATAACCATATGAAGTTGTTTTGGAGATATTTATTGATAAATTTGGGATGAAATTGATAAGGAGTTCTGGAATTTTATAACTGAAGTATTTTTAGTGAACATGCTTCAGTATTTTGATAATATCTTGACCTGTATACATCTAAATGGAATTATTTTTATTTGGAGAAAACTAGAGATATAGGGATACAAATTGTCTGGCGGAATTGAATTTTATTTCTGTCTCTAACAATTTCAAAATCTAGATTGAAATTGAGTCTTGGTTTAAGATATAACACTACCTGAGACCGAAATCATGCCTTGTAGTTTTCGAATAAAATGTATTGATGTAGAACAAATTAGATAAAAGTGTCTTCACAAAAGTTGTAGCTTAATCTCTTATATTTCAATTGATATAAATTTTGTAATTTTTGGATATTGGAATTGAAAGATATGAGATGTACAACTTGGCAGCGTCATCATGCATTAGCTAATTTTCAAATGCGCTTAATCTACAGTATTTTGAGCATAACTCATAGAATAATGAACGAAATTGAATGGCCTTGGTATCAATAGAGACTTAAGAAATAGAAGAATAATTTGTTAGAAGTGTTACCAAATTCCTTCATTTTCCTGATGAAGTTACTTGTGTAACATGGACCCAAAAGTGTACATTTAAATAAATCTGAATTAATAAATTGAATGTGGATATCCGAATGATTATTATGACTAGATTGATGATAAGAAACTCGGAATTCTCATGAACATGCATTGTACATATTCAGTACACATAAATGTGCATAAATGAATGCATAATTCTGCAATATTGTGATAAGTGAATGTATTATCTGTATAGAGAAATGCATTGAACGATAGCATCTAGACATTTCTGGTACTTCAAGGCAATGGCTGTTTGGAGCATATTGTGAGTA
Organism: Erythroxylum rotundifolium; assembly: GCA_027563915.1. Classification (NCBI taxonomy): domain Eukaryota; kingdom Viridiplantae; phylum Streptophyta; class Magnoliopsida; order Malpighiales; family Erythroxylaceae; genus Erythroxylum; species Erythroxylum rotundifolium. The sequence goes on from JAOSBO010000210.1 coordinate 26,567,778, forward strand.
ACCTAAGATGGTCTCACCTTATTGTTTTGTACATTATTAAACTGTATTGCTACATTATTGAGTTGTACTGAATTATACTGATTGTGTACTAGATTTTGGACAAAAATAGTCTGAGGTGTTTTGATGCACGAGAATGATATTGGAAGTGCTAATTGAATGTGAATGCATTTACCTAATTGATTTTTTGATTCTCAACTGAAAAGTTGAATGTCGTACCTAGTCTAATGACCACTGCTAATGTGATTGTTACTATAAATGATACTGTAACTGATATACTATCATATTATGTGCAAATGAAAGTGATCAAGTTTGATGACTACATTGTGGCATGCATTTCATTTCGATGCATGTAATATAAAGGAGTTGTGACTGGTGTTGCTACGATACTGTTACTGATAAGAGCTTTAAGCTCCCGCATATGTGGTTTGAGCCTATGGCCCATTGTGATCAATAAGTTATTGACTGACTGACTGAGCCCAATAATTTGGGATACTGTAAAAGTACACAGTCGCAACAATATAAAAATGAATATGAATCTCATACATATCACATCTGCATATAAATTGAATTCATTGAATGATTTGCAAAGTTGTGTGAATGTCACTTTATGGTTGATCTGTTTAACTGAGAAGTGATTTATCTGTGATAGTATTTGATACTTATCAAGTGGATTTGAACTGTATGTTTACATATTATAATTGATCTTGTTTTATGACATGAGTGAACCATTGAGGATGGTTACTCTGCTAAGTTCGCAAAACTCATCAAAATTGCACCGTTACTTTTCAGGTTCAAGATGAGATGACCTAGCTTCTAAGGCTCTATAGAAGCATATTTCGTGTAGCTGTATCAGTCATATTTGGCTCAAAGGTCAGTCAGCTGGGATTAAGGATATAGTTGTTTCTTTTGAGTTTATAGTATTTGGTGTGTATTGAGTTGTTCATGTTCATAAGACAATGTTGTTTAAACATGGATGATATTGTACTATATGAAACAATGTAAATTATGGTTTTGATATAATGTAATAACATTTTGGGTTTTGAAAAAAGTGTGATTGATGGTTTAGTGTGTGATACCATGTTATGTACAGTGAAGGTGAGAAAGTTAACATGTCATTTCTGACAGGCATCTATACGTATATCTGATGGACACACGTGCATATATCAGTTGGGAATAAGGCGTTACAACAAAAGGTTAAGGCTCAATGGGGGTAGCAAGGGATGATCAATAAGTAGGTCATTTAAGCCAACAGTTAACATAAAAAGGGGCTAGATCATCTCTATTAATCATGCATCCAGTAGACTCAAACCGATTCAAAGTAAGTTCTGAAGGTAGTAACCTACGGAAGTAACACTCAACAAAGAAATGAAATGACTATAGAGGGAGTGATATGACTCAATCCTCACTTTAGCTCAAATGAAAACTCATTATGCATATCTAAACTACCTCATTGTTAAAATGCCAATTTGTGACTAAGCTTATGTAACTAACTATTTTTCATCACTTTATTGGTTCACTTTCTACTCAAGTAGCCGAATCTGAGTTGAAGCATCCATTCAGTATAATTCCAACTAATGTGACAGAATCTCATGGCAATATTTATCAAATTGACTCAAATGCAGTTCCATTGCTAACATAAAGCACCATTGTTGACACAAAACACATATAATATGCCTAAACATGCATCCTATTCAACATAAATTTTTAAAAAATTGATTGAGAAAGTTGATGTCACCTCACCACACTTAAAGATCTCATTGTCCTTAACATGACAAGTCAACCCCCAGACGAGTGAAAATGACATTAAACTAAATAAAATGAAAACAACAAACAAAAGAAATTGAAATAAACAAATGCTATCAAACTAAACAAAGAAAATGAATCCAAACCAAACTTAAAGAAATTATAACTAAACAAAAAACATAGCACACATAAATGATATGAAACCAAATAAACATGAAATGAAATGCAATCACATAAAAGAATCACAAAAGTTAAAAGTTAAAGGGTAAGAAATGCTTATTCAGATGATGGTGGCGATATTGATAGTGTAAGAGCTTCAAAATTGTTCCGAAGTTGAGGAACCTTCTCTTCAAGCTTCATTGTTCCTTATGAACCTATAAAATTTGAGTGCCGAGTTCTTCAAGGTGGGATGTCATTTGTTAATGGTTTGCGACTATTTGGTTGAGAATTGATTGATATCGATAAACTGTCACTGGTTCCCTCGGTTTCTCTACTACTGCTTCCTTCTCTGGCTCTGGAGCTGTGCTGGATGTGGAGGCTCAGTTTGCTACCGTACTGATGCTCCTCCTACTCCTCACTACAGTGCACATCTGAGGATTGCGGAGTTCCATTGATTGGACCTCCACAATCTTAGAGCGTCTCAAATAGGCTATATCAAACATGTCATAGGGAGTAGTATGCAAATTCTCCATACTAACATTATAAAATGCACCCAAACGAGAAGCAATATGAGCCATCCTAAAAGATGTATTCTTTTTATTAACCACACTCACTAATGATTGAAAAATTCTCTAAGGAGTGTTGATTTTAAGATTTCGATTCATACACCATAAAAAAAGTTCTTTAGCTAAGCATTTATTGATTTTCCATTTTATTAAACACAATTAGGCATATAACTTTGTGTAAAAGTAAATGCTCAGTACTCCAAGTTAGAGAATTAGATGCATTACGTGAATCAAAATGTTCTTCACCAGTGAGAGTGTTCCAATAAGCATCGACATCAAAACCCTTGTGACCATCTAGAATTTTTGTATTTGACAAATTAAACAATTCACGCATGACAAAATAATCAAGTTTAAAACCATTTCCACCTAACCTAGACCAAAACAAATGCATTTTAGGGTTGTACCTAACTGTTGTGAAGAACTTTAAAGTTATGGTGGTATAAATAGGTAAATCGCACCAAAAAAATCTATTCTAAGCTATGTTTGCAGCTAATTGTTAAATTTAGCTTCTCACTCCTATATTTTCTAACACTTCAAAATTAAAATACAGAGGAGTAACTATTGCTCTATACCTAAAGTCACGGAAACACACACCTTCTTATTTCAAGTAAATCAGAAATGGGGCCTGATAAGATGCTGCTAAGTTGGTTTTTCCTTTGTCAGAAACTTGAAGGCAGAATTCGTCGACCAGTTGCCTGATGCTAATCCTCCTTGGTGGAGCCATTGTGAGAAGAAAAGCTTCAAAAATGAAAGAGAGAGAGTGAAATTCGTATTTTAGAGAGAGAAAATGAAATCATACCTAAATCTTTGTGTTTTTGAATGATTGGTGCATGAAAAGAGTGAAAGAATGTAAAATTGATGAGAAGAGATGAAAAAATACCAAGAATCTAGAGGAGAACGAGGAATTTTAGAGAGGGGGAGGAAAGAAAATCATGGGTTAGAGAGAGAGTGTGTGAAATTTTGAAAGTGGATAAGAGGAAAAAGAATGAGAGAATGGGATTCCCATGCTCGTGGGAATACCCACAATTATGGAAATCACCACAATTCCCATGGACATGGGTTTTCTCTCCAGAAACTTTTTGGAGAGATTTCCCGCATTCGTGGGGTTCACTTCAATTCCCAAGAATGTGGGAATTGGTGATATTCACAATTGCAATCCTTCTTCCAAGCTTATATGTACTTTCCATGATCCCAAAACCTACAAAAACATCAAGATAATATCGTTAATAAAAAATTTGAAAAGAAAACAAATTGAAATTCAAACAAAATCAACATAAACATCAATCAAATCCAATTCAAAAATTGAACCAAAGAAATCAAACAAAAACTAAGAAAAAACATTCAAAATGGAATAACGTCCATGAGTTGCCTCCCATGTAGCGCTTTGTTTACTGTCAATATATCGACTTCCCTTTATGCTCATAGTGGCTTAAATGATCGATCTGGTACCTATTCATAAATTGATCTCAAACTTTGAAGATGAGCTACCATATTTTGGATTTCACCTTCATTATTGTTTTCCTTTTTTCGCCATCTCCTACACGTTTGTTTCTTCTTGAATGCATTCTCGGGGTCCTCAATATTTTCCTATCCTCCTTAGAGCTTAGGTTCCTTAATATCCATTAGGGGTAGTGTAGGACAATAATTTTTCTTCGATACCTTAAATGTTAACTGCTCCTTTCCTACTCTCGGTATTAACTCACCCCCATCAACATTAATAATCGCACGAGCAGTAGCCAGAAACCATCACCTCAAAACCATAGGAGTTTCCTCATCTTCACTAATATCCAGTATGTAAAAATCTGCGGAGAAGGTAAATTTATCAATGTGAAGTTACACATTCTTGATAATCCCCTTTGGTAAATGCATCGTTCTGTCAGTCGTCTTAACTAATGTCTTAGTAAGCTCTGGCTCTTCTAGACCCAACTTCTGACTGAATGAGTACAGTATTATATTGATGCTAGCTTTCAAATCCGGAAATGCTCGGTCTATCTTAACTCCATTTATACTACACGGAATGAAGAGGTCCCCCTGGATCTTCTTTCTTTTATGCTACATGTGGACTTTCTTCTGATTTATGCTTAATAATCTCTTCCTTCAACGATTCCTTTAACATGAGCTTTGTCTGGAGTTGATTTGTTATGTCGTTCATCTTGCTTAACTTCTGTTCCTTAGAATTTCTAGCTACTGCACTTAAAGATGACTATCCCTGAGCAAAAATCTGGTTTGGAAGTCCAAGTTGAAGTTCCCTAATCGGCTTGCTTACTGGTCAACTCGAAAGGACTTCCAATGTTGTTTTTCTTTCTTGCTTGTCTCCATCTTTCTCCCCATGTTCATTTTCTTTCTTCTCTATATAAGTAATGGCCATAATTCTCTCCTTTGGATTCACCTCAGTGTTGCTTAGTAGGCTACCTATATTTTACGAAGATAAAGGATTAGCTAATTGGCCTACCTGAACTTCCAGATTATGGATAGAAGATGCATGATTCTTTAAAATATGATCAAATTTTGCTTCCATCCTCTTCTGATTTTAGTCCTAGCTTGCATGCATCCTTTTATGATTTTCCTATTGTGCTGCCAATTTGGACCCCAAGTAAAAACATGTACTAATACAAATCTATCATGTTGATTAGTATGCATTATTACATGTTGTTATGAGTTATTGACATGCTTTTTCTAGCATAATTGTTGTTTATTGTTCTAGTTTAAGATTCTTTCTGTATGTTTTCATTAAGTTCGATTTCCATTGTTGTTCTTGCGTGTTTGATGTTAATTGAGGGTAAGAATTGAGAATTTTTATATAGGAAGAAAAAGGGAGCAACTTGGAGGGTGAACTAAAGATCAAAGAGGAGAAGAAAAAAGCAGTGGAGCTGAGGCTAATTCCCACGATCATAGGAATTATTCAAATTCCCATGGACATGAGGATTATAATCTGAGGCTTAATATGGGGCTTTATTAAACCTATATTTAAGCATCATTAAGCCTCCATCTTCAAGAGAGACGACACTCATCTATAGAAACACCATCCTTGAGTAAAGAACATATGTTTGGAGCTTTAAGGAAGGGTTATAGACAAGGATCATCATCAAGATTGGGAAAATTGGCAAATCAACACATAAATTCCAGATTTTGACAAAGAAGAGGAGTCTTATATTCAATTTTTTGTCGCTTTAATTTCTTCTAGTCTTTCTAAAGATGGTTCATTTGAATGTTAATGATGTTATAGAGACCATGCTAGGCTGATTTCATTGTAGGGATTGCTTTTGAACTATTTTATAGAACTCCTATTTTATTGAATTGAATGAAGTGTTCTATGATGATTGTTGTTTTTGATTGTTGTTTTGCAACAAACCGGGAGAGTGAGTAAGATGAAATATGTGTAGGATTGTACAACGAGAGTTGGTGACCTATAGATGTACAATTGTCATGTTAATTGAATAGTTAGAAGAGAGATCTTAGCTAGTTAATTGATCACCCCGTAGGATATTTTAATAACTAGTTGAATTGGTAGTCATTGGGTAGGTTGACAGATCGTCCAATTGATTCCCGTTAATTCAATTAGGAGAAATAGTTACACCATGAGAGAGGGTAATTTGTACATTCATAAATCTAGGGTGGGACACAATTCAATTGATAAAATTGGAGGGTGACAAAAAAGGGAAAAGTAGTCTCTAGTCTTAGATTCTTGAATTTCAACTTTTCTGCAATTGTAGTATTGTTCTTCATTTATCATTGATCTTTTAGTTTTAATTTAATTTTCTAGATTAAGCAGTGTCTAGACATCAATCCCTGTGGGATTGATATATGCTCTATTTAATTACAAGTCACGACCCATTCACTTGCGATTTTTGAGCGTAAAACAAGTAGATAGGTTTTACTGTCAACACTAAGTTTTGGACTCTAGATGTTGTATATTGCTAAAATTGTATCACCTCCTAATGAAATTGCAGAGTATTAGTAGCAAGAGACATAAATAAGTCTTTTAGAGATGTACCAGATTTAGAAGAAGAGGTTTCTGGTTTATATAAGAATTGATGTGTATCTCATATCTTGTCTAAGAAGTAGTCTTGCTAGCTATTCCCTCCATAACTAAAGTTCGTATGATCACTCCAAGTTTGGTTATAGGATTGAGAATATAGGTTATGGGAAAATTTTCCACCAAGAGAATTAATAATATCCAGCAGTGACAAATTTCCTTCACTGTGTCTCCTCTTCATACACAAACACAAAAGAAACGTGAAAGATCAAAAAATATATGTAAAAACTAATCATGAACAAATATATATAAAACACCAATTAAAATCAAGAATAAAAACTAAAACATCACGCTCCTTGGCAATGACCCCTAAATTGGTATCACGTCATATCACTACATAAATAACTAAACTTAAAACTATAGCTTGTGATAAGTCTGCATCGATCCCACAGATATTATGTGTAAAGATTTTATAATGAAACAAATTAGTGTTTAGGATATTTTTCGAATAACAAAATAAAATTAAATTAAATTAACAAAAGCAGATTAAAACAAACAATCAAAAAGTGATAAAAATGATAAATACGTTAAGGGTCTAATCTTCAATTGAATCTTAGCCTACACACGAATAAGCATATTTTATTATTTTGTTATTCTTATACCTTTCATAGCAAATATTGATCGTATATTAAAAATAAACTCTATTAATCCCAATTTTTCCTTAAGTCGTGTTTAATTAAAACAATCTCTTTAATTAAAACTAGCTATCGGGCAACCTAGAATAAGTTCTCAAGATTTAGTTAGAAAGTTGCATTATGAATAAGGAAAAAAGAACAATCTAGGCAATAACCACACATCCTCGGGTCATTTAACCTATGTTACATTATCCCTAATGATGTAATGTCATTAATAGCTACAAATGAATCCAAACACAAAGATTACATATTATATTATTGATTCCAGCAATAGGTTTATTTATAAACAATCTAATGATAATGAGAATAAAGATCATCCATATATGACACACCCAAATTAATTAAGTAAAGGATAACGTAAACAATCCCTAAAGAGAGAGAGAAAGAACAACAAACACATTGTAGATATGCCCAAATATGTTCTTCAGCATTGATTTCACCTCGAAACTAGGTTAGGGAAGCTTAACCCTTCATAGGTCTCCAAAATATGTGTGCTCTACCCCATATTTCTATCCCAAAATGATTCATAACTCTTCATCTGCTCAAATATTGTTTTACATTAAAAATTAGGATTCTAAGGAGATACATGGTTTGACACGTGGTTATGTATCAAAGGGTATAACTTGGAAAAATCTAGAAATTGTGAAGATATACGGTTGGTTACACGGTCATGTATCCAACCATGTAAATCCAAAAATGTCTTCCAAATGTTTACACGACCGTATAAGTATATACATGCCTGCTTATCTTCTAGTTCTTGCTGAAATGTTGTGCTTGTTGTAATTTCTTATCTAATCTTCGTCCCAATCTATCGTCTTCTTGTTTCACAAGGACAATTGAGTATAAACATCAAGAGGATGGATCTAAGAATGGGCTTTTAACTCACTTTAGCTATTATACTTCCAAATTGTACATAAAATCAAATATGAACCAAAATGACTTTCTTAAACATTTCATAGCATTAATCACTAAATGTTACAGACTAAATATACAATCAACTAAGCACTTATCACAAACTTATTAGCATATAAAAAAGACATGCACCTCTTAAATACAAGTGTGCAACACATCAACATGCCTCAACTCTTCAAACCCTTCCATATAAGCTAGAAATTCAAAAATAGTCAAGAATACAATAAAGTACATGGTCACATTCTTGCCATATAGCTTGATAACTTGTTTAAAATGGCTTTAAATCAATATGAAAATTTCCTTTCTTTTACTCTAAATAAGTGAATTATAACCTAAAGATGAAAAGGTAGTGAATTAGGTACCAAAAATAATAAACATTGAAATAATAAAGTGAAATGAACTAAATACAAACCTAAAAATATGAATTATTAAGCACTTTTGAAACTTCCCATACCTAAGCATTTTCTTGACCTCAAATAAATCAATTTCAGTACTCTTAAATTAGTTAAAAAAACCTTAGAAAACATTAAATTTATCAAAAACATCAATCAAGATTCTCTATTATTCATTCAATTGTAAAATTCATCAACTTTTTAAGCACTTAATCACTTTTATCAAATTATAAATCAATTCACACCATTCCACTTAATACATAAAGTGAACATAATGAGAAAAATGTTTTAAAATTTAAACATTTTTATACCCCTTATTTTAAAAAAATAAAAAAATTTTAATTTTAGAAACAAAATAACATTTATAAGCTTATTTAAAAAGTCATTTTCTTTTAACGTAAAATTATACACCGTGGGTTACTCAACCAGTTTGCGATCTCAAATGGCTATTAGAACCACCTTTTTACTTTGACCTTTTTATTAGCATGAAGCCAGTGGAGTGAAATCATTTATGCTTGTCTATTAACATACTACTTTTTTATCATATTTTTATGAGTGGGTAATCAAAATGGTAAAGAAAGAATTCATATTTAACTTAATGCACATAATAATTATATGCAAAGTATCATAATCTAAATTAAGCATCCATTCTTAAAATTAGTGAATCAAATTGAAATCACATTAATCATCAAAAATGATAAAAAGTTTCCTAAATAAATGAAATCATGTTCATAACCAATCTCATAGTGGATCATATAACACCCTTTTATTAAAAAATTTTCTTGTATTATTATTTATTAAGCTAATTATAATAAAATTGGTAAGATTGATTTCTATGTCCTTCTCACACACTTAAAGTTGTACATTTTCATCAATGTACAAAACATGTAAGACTAATTAAAAAAGAAAAAATGGTAGTAGGTGTGTTAAAATGTTATTCCCCTGATAGTAAAAGATTTTTAGCCTTACCAAATGTCATTAATATTTTTCTAGAATAGGTGAAAATCTTCTCCACTTTAACATATAAGGGTAGTGTTCCCTTGATAGCCTATGAAACTCCATTAAATCTCATCTCAAGTAAATAGAATTAGAATAATAATAATAAAACCTTAAAAAACAAGCTAAACTGTTAATGAAGTAATGATAAGCTACTAAATCAAAATGAAAACATCAAATTGTTAGGTGACCTCCCAACCATTGCTTTGTTTTGAGTCCTTTAGTTGGACTTCTCAGTAAGCCCTTCTTTAACATAGATTTATAATCAACAGTTTATTTCCACTCATCTTCCTAAATAAAGGCTTATTAGCCTATAAATAGGCTACATATTACAGCATAATAAGGACATACAGTATCCAATTAACAAGACCAAGTAAATTTATGATTGAACCTTTTAGTAATAAATTATCAATACAATAAGGACTAATAAAAAATCTCTGGATTGTTGATTGACTCTGGATATTTGTCTTGTGGAAAGTAGGATCCCTTTATACACAGTTTGACTATCGATAACTAAATAATTATCTTCTTTCTCTCCTTTGCTTTATCTTCCTCGTTCTCTTCTATAATAATAGTTTTTCTTCTATCTCTCCATTCTCTAGCTTCTCTTTAATCCTCAAACTTGTTGTATTCACTTATTACCTTAAATTTGTGTTTATATATCTAGATAAAACACCTATATGCACTTAAGAAATAAACTCAATGAGTTGTTTATTCTATTTTCTTAAATAAGTAGATAACTCTTTAGTTTCTTAGAGTTTAGCCAAACCTATAGTAGTGGATTTTATAAAGAGCTCTTTAAGACGTCAATCCTCCCTTTATTGCTATTGTTACAAAAATCTAGGTAAAGCTTATGCAAAGCTAGGAAAGTTGCCCCACTATGGATTATGAGCATTCCCCATGTAAAATTATTGCTTTATAGTTTTACACTTGACATTTGTGATTAGGGTGGCCACCATAAACAAATGACATAACACATTATTGATACCATTTGAGATTTCATATGCACATTGCCATGCCTCTCATTCCAAGCTTCCAATTTCACTATAAGTGATGGAATAGTTGTTAGGGTTATGTAAATATACTACCCTGGAAAGCAAGTGTATTTATATATAACTTAATTTTCTTCCAGTTACAATATTGTAATCAAAATATTTATTATTAATAAAATAAAACAGTTTGGTTTATTTGTACGAGCATGATATAACTAGTCATAAGGTACCAAGGTTGTTTTGTAAGTAAAATACATATACATGGAGATGTATAGGGAACATGTATGTTGTTAGAATCTAAATTAATTGATTCACAGTCAAATAATCAAGTTGGTTGCTTGATTATGGTTTAGACTGTAGTGTTATGATTTACCTTTGTGTAAGTAAAGGAGTTTACTTCAAGGGAATGATGAGTTTCAAATCATGAGAGTAGTTGACTATCGGTAATGGCACTATTAAATGAATCTAGAATTGTGTATTTTTAAAGAATAAAGTAGGTCATTACATTAATCTTAAAACACACACCTTAGCATTCGTTTATTACAAACCACAATCTTGATGAGTGGTGAACTCATGTGTGTTTCTTTATATATCTTGATATGATCAGAATGGATTTTTACAAGGTATCAATCCAGTGTTTGCATGTTGGAATTATCAATTAAAACATGCATCAGGGGACATTCACTCAAACAAAGAGTTTATAGTGATATCATCACTTTTAGATGTTTTACAAAGATTGGTGATTAAGTTGGCGCCAATAGTTTGATGGACTAGCTACCTATCAAGTCTTAACACCAAGATTAGATCTTGTCTATTAATTACCATATAGAGTGAAACAGGAGATCTATAAGGAAAAACCAACATAAGGGCAAAACGATAATTTTACCCTTTATTGTACGGATGGCTATAATATGGTTCCTAATAGAGTTTACGATTGGATATCGTATTAATAATTTTGAAAAATGGTTTCTCATAATTTTAAGTAATTCAAGAGTGCAACCAATTGTCTTTAGTGGAATGACATTTGGTTAATAAGTCGGAATTAATGCAACCAATTGTCTTTAGTGGAATGACATTTGGTTAATAAGTCAGAATTAATTCTAATGAGATTAAATTAATTCCAGGCTTATTAGAGCTTGAATTATTTAAGTCCAATCAGATGCCCCACTTGGCTTCTGGGAAGGTTATCAAGTAAAGTAAAAAAAAAACGGAGGTTATCGGAAAGAAAATGAGACAGTTTGGAGAGAAATGGACGAATTGGATTCGGGTCAATAAAACTGGAACAATTTAGTTAAGAGTTAGTTAAATTGGGTCATAAGTTTATAATTAAATGTTGGGCTTACACTAATTAATTGTTGATTATAAGCCGAAAGGAACATTTAATATTGGGCTAGATTTTTGTTTAATTAATTATATTAACTGAATTGAAATTAAAAAAAAGGAAGAGCAAAATCGAATTCTACAAAGATGTATTCGGTAATGCTCTTAATTAAATGGTGTTGTTGGCTTGTTTTCATAACATGTAACGTGCAACTATTTTAGCATTCTATATGAATGAAAGTGGATAGAAAGCATTCTTTTGATTAAAGAATGATGTGCGAGTGTTTTGCTCTCTCTCCACTCTCTCCCAATACTCCGTTCGATAATGCTTCTTCACATTAAATGGTTTAATGGTTAATTAAAGAATGAAGTGTGGTAGTGGATAGAAAACGTGCAACCATTCTTTTGATTAAAGAATGAATGGTTTTTGTGGCTGTTTTTTAAAGCACCTTACATGAAAACGTTAAGATGTTAGATAATGTCCAAGTGTTGGACATGTAAGGACAATTTGATTTAGTTTTGATGCTAGATGAAAGGGTGCGTGAATTTGGCACAAAACTCTCTCCCATTAACGTCCAAGTGTTGGACTTGTAAAGACACATATTCATTTTTAGCTTTCTTCAAAAAATTAACGTGTGTGTCTTTTCTATCTCACTCACTCTCTCCTTCCATTTTCGGTGATAGAAAAAGAAAAGGTCTCTTTTTGTTTCTCAAAACTAATCGGCCATAGAAAATAAGAAGGTCTCATATTTGCTTTTGAGCTAGCTGAATATAGAAAGAAAGAACTCCATTATTTTTCTCCTCCTTTCTCATAAAAGGATTTTGATAATCAAGTTGTCCAAGGAGAACAAGTTGTAGATCGGATTGGTTGAGGACACAGTAGCGAGGAGCCAAAGCTGTAGTAGGAGTTAGTAAAATTCCTATCTTGTTCCTATTTTATTTATTTTTCTTATGTCATATCATGTATGGATTAAAAGCATGTTGATTTGGTGATTACGCTTCTGCTGTGTTTTGATTTCGAAAAAAGTTTTTGAAATCTACCGTTTAACCAAACCAAGCATGTTTTTGTTTTCGATCCAACAATTGGTATCAGAGCTGGTTTTATTATGAATGATTCGATTCCTATATGTGGCATGGGTTGGAAATTAAATTAAATTATGTATGCTGTAAAAAAAATTATGTGATAAAAATATATGTTGTGTATGTTTGGGTTTGCTCTTTTGGTTGTCTATAGAAAATTGATTTACCTTGTAAGATTTTCTTCATTTGGTTTGTAACAAGGAGGGTACCTACATCGCCATGTTTCCTCCTTTCTTAATTTTCTGTTTTCAATTTTTACTATAAAAAATTCTATAATTTTGAAGGCAGAGTAGCCATGGATCGAAGAAAAGAAGTAAATATTTTCGGTTTTTTTATTTTATGCTAACGGCAGATTTTATTTTGATTAAATTCTGTTAATTCTTGAATTTTTCAAGTGCTGGAATTTTTTGTTTTACTATTTACAAATCAGATTTTTTTAAAAATGTCATTAACTTGTTTTTTATCGAATGGGCTAGGTCGTGCGAGTGAAGAGTTCAAAGCGGAAGATCCAAGTCCATGAAGAAATTTTGGGTTAAAAGGCCTTGTAATTTTTTAAGATGGACAACCAAAAGTAGCTATCTAATTTATGAGATGAATGGATGAATGGATGCAAATAATATTTGATATTATATGAATGTATGCCTTTTAGAAAAATTGCCAACCCTAGGCTTTACCATCCATTCATCATGTATGAGATATATAATGAAACAATATAGGATGGTTAATAAATTACATCTAGACAAGATGGGATTAATTAAAACTTCAAGACTGCAAGAGATTGAGTGGCAGAGGATGCTCATGTGAGAGTCCACGGTTTCCTAGATCTTGTATAGTTTAGGTCTCCTAAAGGATAAGTCTACTCATTGGTAGCAAATGTGACCTCCCACCGAGACGTGGTTGAGTCAAATTGTTGCACACTCAACATTGTTTATCAATAACCTGCCCACTTTAGCTTTGTTGATAAATGCATGGACCAATTATGACGCTTCTCAAAGAGTTAGGCATGAAGATGCTTGGTAATTTTTTGAGTGGGAGGGTCCCAGTTTTTCTTTTAGTGGATAAGATGGCCCACCATCACTTAATCTATTATAGATAAGAAAAATAACCATCGTATAAAGATTTAATTTTTAAAGTTTTGTTAAATCTATCATCATCCATACATACATCATGATTTTATACAAAGTTCCATTTTTTTTATAGTATGCTCATTCTTTAATAATTTATAATTTCAGATATAATAACTACAATATGAATCCACTCACAATGCTCTTGACTAATAACAAAATGGAAAACAAAGAGAAATTTAATAAATGGAGACGAAACCTCGACATCATTCTCCAATATGAACGAATTTCCTGGGTATTAACAGTCAATGAGCCTTCACCTCCTAGTGACAAATCAACTCGTAAGCAAGTCCAACAATATGAGCGATGGCAGAATACTGATAAGACTGCCAATTGTTATATTCTAGCTTCTATCAGCGCAATGTTGTAAAAGTAACTTGCAGGCATAGAAAATGCTGATGCAACGGTCCTTCACCTACATGAGATGTTTAGTGTGAGGGCTAAGTCTGCAAGGGTGAAAGTTATCTAAACCTTTCACAATCTCAAACAAAAGCCTAGTGAACTAGTGCAGGATTGCATGGTTAAGGTAATCTCTGTGGTTATTAAGGCTGAGTTGCTTGGGGCGAAAATGGATGGGAAAACGCAGATGATCAAGATCATCAACAGCTTAAACTCTTCTTTTCAATAGTTTAAATTGGATTATGAGCTCAACACCAAGTATTATAGCTTGAGTGGATCAATGAATAGCCTCTAAAACACGAAGGAGATATTAAATACCAGGTCCAATAGGCCAGAGGCTCATGTGGCATCTTCTTCAAAACCTAAGGGTAAGGGCAAGGAAAAGAAGAAGGGTGCAAAGAAAGAGAAGGCCCAAATAGCACTCATGGCCCAACCCATGAAAAAGAAGGCCAAAGAGGACACCAAGGAAAAGTGTTTCCACTGTGGTAAGAAGGGCTACTGGAAGAGGAACTGTGCCGTATACCCTGAGACCCTCAAGAGCAAACAAGTTATGGGTTTTCTAAGTTTGTTAATGGTTCTATCTGATTTTGATAGGGCTGGGCGCTACCGCTAGGATCCATAAGATTGGTTGACTTTGGCACGAAAATACCTGCAAAACAATAAGGCACACCGGGGGTTGACTGCCGATAGGCCCCTCCGACGCTCAAGTTAGTCTCTTGTGAGAGTTTTGGCGGCTAGTGAATAAAGAATACTAGGTTTCTTGAGAATCGTACCTTTTCATGATGAGGTAATGAATTTATATAACTAATACCTATAGGAATTAGGTCAATTATCAAAAGGTGGGCCGATCGGCCCATGCGTCGTTCTGAGTCTGGGCTTGGGCCTTCCGACCCAACCATAAGCCCCCTACTCCTCGAGTCTGACCAAGGAGAAGGGTCGAAGGAGTACATAAGGATTGTGCAACTCGTCTATATGACAGCTCGTGATAGGCCCGATCGGTCGGACATCAACACTTAGTGCGTGATAGCTCGTGCTAGGATCGATCGGTTGAATGTCGACGCCTAGCGCATGAAGGCATTTGGTTTAATCATTTCTAATGGCGCGTGTCCTCTGACAGGTTTTCAAAATTTGAAACGAGGCATCTTTTTAACTGCTGCACAACTGTCATGGGCGTCCTTTCAGCTGTCGCGCCGTTTGGGGCACTTGATAACCCTAATTCGCACGACTCAGATTTTGCCATGCATCCGACTCTGATTGATACGCCCGTTCAGTTGATCTCGGTGATAACTACTCGGGGTCGACGAATTTCCTTCACTTTCTATTTCATGTATTCGGTTCTGCATCATTCTCTTTACTCTCTATCTTTCTCCTTGCAGTCACCGGAATTCACTTTTCACCACCATCTCCATTCCCAACTTTGATCTCTAAACTAGGTACGTCCTTTTTCCTTTCCTTGTCCTGTAAGTTTCATTTTTAGTAACCATGTCGTCGACTAGCCCTAGAGACAAACTTAGACTTAGGAACGAAGCTAGCTCCCCCTCTTCTTTTTCGTCACCTCCTCGCCAGCCTTGGCTACGGGCATCCCCGAGTCTTAGCGAAGAAGTGAGTACGATTCTGAGGGAGCTCCATCAGGAACCAGCCGCCGAGAGCGCTTTACAAATTGTTGGGCCGTCGGAGATAGCGGTGGAAATGGTGGAGGTGCCGGAAGCCGGTGGAAATGCAGCGTCGGAAGCAAGGGGGATGAGAAAGTTGGAGCGAGTGTCCGAAAGGATGGGCAAATTGTTGAAAAGCCACCGAGCGACCCTTCGATGTTGACCGAAAGGGAACTGACCCGCTCGATCATTAAGAACAACATTCCTTCGTCGTGGGGACCCAGATTGGCTACCAAGAACGAACGGATCTATAGCACCATGGAAGGCTATTTTGCTGTTTCAGACAGCTTTTTCTCGGTTGGTGGCGTGCAGCTTTCGTACGCCCCTATTGTCGATGAGGTATGCTGCACCTACCAGTTAAGGCCAAGCCAGATTCCCCCAAATGGTTGGAGGTTCATCAACGGTCTGGCTTTGCTGTACCATCATTTCAGGTGTCCACCATCGGTCGGTGTCCTGCGTTATTTTTTGAGAATGAACCAGAGCTCAAGCGTTAGGGCCGGGATCCCTTATTTCCAGTATAGGGATGTGAGGTATCATCCTGCTGGAACAGTAGGGTCAATTAAAGCGTGGAAGACGAAGTACTTCTTTATGAGGCCCCCAGGATCCACCTTTGAATCCCGGCCATGGAGGTATCCCTTGGCCGAGCAGTGGAATGATATTACCGACCTATACCTTACTAGGGAGGAATTGGAAGTGGTCGATAGGATCAAGGCGCTCAGTCGGTATTCTTTCGACAGCCTTATTCTGGGATATCATGGAGGGGTATCAGCCGATGCATTTTTAATTGATCCCCCTCCTCGAATTAGCGGGCTAGAAGAGGAAACTGCCCCGCTTGGTTAACTCCTCGTAGTTTAACTATTTGTTGTATTCACAGATACTAGTTTCGATTTCTGACCTGCTTCTATAATTGTGCAGCCATGGCAAAGCTCAAGGATCTCGCTAGGTCCTCCAGTTCTTCCAAAGCCAAAGGCCAGCGCAAAGGGCTTAGGACTTCCCTGACAGTGAGGGGGCAAAGGAAGGAGGCGGAGATCAGCAGAGACGTCGTTCAGTCGACGATGCCTGACTGGTCTACAACAGTGCTGGCCCTTCCGGAGAGTGAGCATCGTCCTGATGAGCCTGCATCGTTGCCGACCCAATCTGTGACTGAGCTCCGAGCGAACACGGAGGAAGAGATGGAGCCACTGCTCAAAAGAAAAAGGACCGCTCAGAGTGTTGACCGATCGTCCTGCCAACTGGGCAAAGAAAAGGGGAAGGAGCGAGCGCCCCAATTAGGTAAAGGCAAGGGGAAAAAGCGAGCCTCCAGTGGTGAAAAGTGGGTGTCCACGATAAGCCTTGATAAGACTGCATCGATTAAGGACATCAACGTTGCTCTGCACATTGCCCAGAAGGTTGTTCCTCCTGCAGACGAGAAGTTTTTGAATACGCTGAGTAACAAGGAGCTGATGGCTAGTCTAGTCCGCGGCTGTGCCAAGGATCTGGCATTCACCTCTGCAATGCATCAACGTATCGATCAGCTCGATAAAGTTAACCAAACGATGGACCGGGAGGTTCACGATCTTCTCAAGAAAGTTAATGCTTTAAGAGCTGAACTTGCAGAGGCGAAGGAGGAAAGGGATGTTTTTCGGGCTCCGCTCTCTTCACTGGAGGAGGAGAAGGGTGCTTTGGAGGAAGAGAAGAGCGTTTTGAGAGCTCAACTCGTTTCGAGGGAGGAGGAGAGGAGTAGAGCGATGGCTGGCAGGGATGAGCTTGAAAGTGAGTGTCGAGCGCTGCGGCTCAGTAATGAGGGCCTAAGGAGAGAGGCACTCGATGCCAATTCAAAGGCGAAAATAGAGGAGGAGCTTCGTTTGAAAGTCCTCCATGACTGCCATGAGGCGGTGATGGATAAGATGAAGGCTGAGAGGAAGCTGCTGGATTTGCA
>JAOSBO010000210.1:26604856-26630826 GCA_027563915.1 Erythroxylum rotundifolium
GCAGGCCCCAGAATTGGAATTGAAGCCACTCCCTACACATTTGAAGTATGCCTATTAGGGAGATAAACAGACTCTCCTAGTTATCACTTCGGTGGAGTTGACTTCAACTCAAGAGGAGAGGTTGATTCGAATGCTGAGAGAGCATAAGAAGGCTATTGGGTGGACCATCGCAGATATCCAAGGGATAAGCCCTTCCATATGCATGCATCGCATTTTATTGGAGGATGATGCAAAATCGATAAGGCAACCTCAGCGTAGGCTGAATCCTCCAATGGTGGAAGTTGTGAAGAAGGAGGTATTAAAGCTTCTCGATGCTGGGGTTATCTACCTGATTTCTGACAGTAAGTGGGTAAGTCCTGTCCAAGTGGTTCCAAAGAAGTCTGGAATCATTGTTGTGAAAAACGAGGAAGGTGAGTTGATTCCCACTCGAATGCAAACCGGGTGGCGAGTATGTATTGATTATAGGAAATTGAATGCTGCTACTTGTAAAGATCACTTTCCCCTTCCTTTTATTGATCAAATGCTTGAGAGATTGGCTGGTTATGACTATTATTGCTTTTAGATGGCTTTTCAGGTTATCTTTAGATCCCGATCGCACTAGAAGATCAGGAGAAGACCACATTTACATTCCCATTCGGTACATTTTCTTACCGCAGGATGTCATTCGGATTGTGTAACGCACCTGCCACATTCCAGAAGTGTATGGTAAGCATTTTTCTGAATATGTTGAGAAGATTATTGAGGTATTCATGGACAATTTTAGTGTATATGGATCTTCTTTTGATGAATGTCTTGAGAATCTTGCCATTATCTTGGAACGGTGTATAGAAACTAACCTTGTGTTGAACTCGAAAAAATGTCATTTTATGGTGGGCCAAGGTTTAGTTCTAGGTCATGTGATATCTGCTAAGGGTATTGAAGTACAAAGTTGATATCATTTCTTTTTTACCTTACCCCTCTTCTGTGAGGGAAGTGCGTTCTTTTCTGGGGCATGCAGGTTTTTATCAAAGATTCATCAAGGATTTTTCAAAGATAGCCGCACCGCTGTGCAAGCTTCTTCAACAAGATGTCTCCTTTGAGTTCGACGAGAGGTGTAAAGAAGCTTTCAATAAACTTAAGGAGCTTCTGACCTCCCCACTAGTGATTCAACCGCCAGATTGGAACCTTCCATTCGAGATCATGTGTGATGCGAGTGATTATGTGATAGGGGCGGTTCTAGGGCAAAGAGTGGGAAGAGCTTTGCATGCCATTTACTATGCTTCAAAGACTTTAAATCCAACTCAATTGCATTATTCCACTACTGAAAAAGAATTGTTATCTGTGGTTTTTTCTTTAGAAAAATTTCAATCGTATTTTCTTGGTGCTAAAGTGATTGTTTATTCTGACCATGCAGCTATACGATACTTGCTTGCAAAGAAAGAAGCAAATCTGAGGCTGATCAGATAGATTCTCCTCTTGCAGGAGTTCGACTTAGAGATTAGAGATAAGAAGGGGGTAGAAAACGTAGTGGCAAACCATCTCAGTCGTTTGATAAAGGAAGAAGATGATATCCCTCTACGAGAAAGCTTTCCGGATGAGCAATTGTTTTTAGCCGATGCGACACCACCATGGTATGCAGACATCGTCAATTTCTTAGTAACTAACGAATTACCTGTTGGTTTGTCCAAGGCTCAGAGGGATAAGCTAAGAAGTGATGCGAATTACTATATGTAGGATGATCCCTATCTTTGGAGGCATTGTTCAGATCAAGTTATCAGAAGGTGTGTATCGAACGATGAATCATCATCAATTTTAGCCTTCTGCCATTCGTATGCTTGTGGAGGACATTTTGGAGTAAAACGGACAGCCCAAAAAGTTCTGGAGAGCCGCTTCTATTGGCCAACATTGTTCAAAGATGCATGTACCTTTTGCAAATCATGTGATAAATGCCAACGGTTAGGTAACTTGTCCCATAAGGATCAATTGTCACAAACTCCTATACTTTTCTGTGAAATTTTTGACGTTTGGGGCATTGATTTTATGGGACCTTTCCCTTCGTCTTTTGGTTTCACTTATATATTGCTTGCGGTTGATTATGTTTCTAAATGAGTGGAAGCAAAAGTCACTAGGACTAATGATGCTAAGGTTGTTGCAGATTTTGTTAAGGCTAACATTCTTTTCAGGTTCGGGATACCGAAAGCCGTCATTAGCAACAGAGGAACCCACTTCTGCAATGGGGTGATGGAAGCAATGTTCAGAAAATATCACATCACGCATAAAGTTTCCACTGCTTACCACCCTCAAACGAACGGGCAAGCTGAAGTCTCAAATCGAGAGATCAAGTTAATCCTGGAGAAAACCGTGCAACCTAATAGGAAGGATTGGAGTGAAAGACTAGAAGACGCATTGTGGGCCTATCGGACGACCTACAAAACCTCAATTGGAATGTCACCATATAGGCTAGTGTTTGGAAAGCCATGTGATCTTCCAGTGGAATTACAACATAGGGCATATTAGGCTATCAAAAGATGTAACATGCACTTGGATGATGCGGGAGTGCATAGGAAGTTGCAGCTCTAGGAGTTGGAAGAGATGAGGAATGAGTCATATCAAAATGCAATGATATATAAGGAGAGAACGAAAGCTTTTCATGATAAGATGATTTGGAAAAGTTTCTCAGTGGGCTAGAAAGTGTGACTATATCATTCTAAACTCAAGCTCTTTCCTGGTAAGTTGCGTTCTCGTTGGGTTGGTCCATTTGTTATCACTTATGTATTTCCTTTTGGTGCAGTGGAGATATGGAGCCTCAGAACTGACAAGACATTCCGAGTGAATGGTC
Source organism: Erythroxylum rotundifolium (assembly GCA_027563915.1). NCBI lineage: Eukaryota > Viridiplantae > Streptophyta > Magnoliopsida > Malpighiales > Erythroxylaceae > Erythroxylum > Erythroxylum rotundifolium. The sequence continues at coordinate 26,607,675 of JAOSBO010000210.1, forward strand.
ATCGCTTAAAATCGTATTATGAGGGCTTCAAAATGGAGGATTTGGAGGTGTTGATGCTGGAGGATGTGGCTGGTGTCACTTAAAGCACGCAACTGGAGGTCGAGCCACGACATTAAACAAAGGCGCTACTTGGGAGGCAACCCAAGGGAAGTTAATTTTTGTCTTTTACATTTTTGCATTTGTTATTTTTGTTAGCTACTCCATTTTTGGCATTTGATCTTACATTAAGGACAATGCAAGTTTTAAGTGTAGGGGTGGGGTACATTAGTTTTTTTTAAAAACAATTATTTTTCAATTTGTTTTAGAAAATTTGACTTTTTAGTCTAAAAAATATATCAATATATCCAACCTAACAGTCAACACAAATTGAACACAAATTGAACATTTTATCTTAAAAATAGGATTGAAATCACATGCAAATACGTAACAAAATGTAAGAAAATTCAATTCTATTAGTATAATCCAAAAAATCTGCGACCACCACTTTCACATTTATGATAGTAGCTTTTGGTTTTGAGCTCTCTTCACACTGGCCATTAATCGCACAATCGTGTTGTACCAAATGATCCTCCTTATACCTGGTTCATTTTGCGTTATCCTGAATCTACCTATAGCTTCGCACACTCGACTCGCAATAACCACTCACCAAAACACGTGATTGCAATTAACGTTTTTCGATAATCTATCGCAATCAAGGATAAAAACGCCTTGTATCCCCAGTTATAGCCTCATCCATTCTCAATTTCAGTGTACCGACGGATATCCATTTCTCCATTATCTTCGAGCTCTATAGTTGAATAATTCCAGCTAAAAATGAAGTTTTCACTCTCTGATTTCTCTCTTAACAAGTTTACCTTTTTACTCCTCTCATGATCTTTTCAAATTTCCAGTTGTACTTAATTCTTAAGGTAGCTTTTCTGCCCGTGTCTCCCACTTCTGAACTTCCCCATTCCTGACTACTGATCCCACCTCTAACGAGTACAATTCAAAGAAGGTTTTCACCCCTTCATCTCCTTCAGCCTCTTCTCATCTTTCAAGATTCCTCTTCCTTTTTGGAGTTCAATTCCCTCTGTTGGAAATTAGTTTGTAATATAAGTAGTCAAAGTCAAAATTAGAAATCAAAGGTTGTTTCCTTTTTAAGAGTTGTGACTTGTAGTGAATAGACGTAACTGTTTTGAAGGATTGTTTCCTTTCTAATAGTTGTGACTTATCATGAACAGACGTGATTATTTTGAAAGGTTGTTTCATTTCTAAGAGTTATAAATTGTCGTGAATAGACGTGACTATTTTGAAGGGTTGATTCATTTCCAAAAGTTATGACTTGTCATGAACAGACATGAATGTTCTGATAACTCTCTATTTATATGAGTTTTAGTTAAGATTAAAAAGTTTTGAACAATTATACCAACATAATCTATGCATTCATAATTCTTGAAGAACATTCATACTCTTACAACTTAAATACTCTTGTATTCTTTGTATACTAGAAGTAATTTGTCTTTAACCAGTTTTGCAAGTATAGTGGGGGCAAAGAACACTTTAAGGAAAGTGTCCAACACACCTAGAACACTTTAAACTTTGTGTTTCAATCTCAAGTTTTCCCAAATTTCTGTAACACCATTTAATTCATTGTTCATCCTTTGTTTTGTGAACTTCCAACCCCCATTCTATTACAATCTTAAAGTGTTATTTGTTGCTATCATGGAATCCACTCAAGAATTCGCTCTTAAAGTGATGAACTAAGACTTCGTGAAGTTAGATCGCCTTGATAGAACCGGCACCAACTTCAATCGTTGGAAGGAGAGGATGAAGTTCTTCCTCACCGCTTTGAAAATTGCGTATGTACTTAATCTCACTCTTCCTGCAATTCCTCTTCCAAAGGAAAGTGAAGTTGACACAAGGAAGAATGAACGAGACAAGGGCCTAGAAGATGAATTGCTTTGCAAGGGTCATATTCTCAACACTATCTCAGACAGCCTTTATGATCTCTTTACAATCGAGAAGACTCAAAAGGAGATTTAGGCATCACTTGAACGTGAATATGCATCTCAAAAGCAAGGCGCAGATAAGTTTCTTATTAAAAGATATTTTGAGATTAAATTTATTGATAGTTCCTCTCTTATGGATCAAATCCACAATTTACAAGTGATTGTTTCAAAACTTAAAGACTTGGGTGTTGAAATTTCGGAATCGTTACAAGTAAGGGCAATTATTGCTAAGTTGCCTTCTTCTTGGAATGATTACAAAAAAAAGTGGTTGCACACTTATGAAATTTTTGCTATTGGTAGTGTTTTGAAGTATCTTAGAATTGAAAAAGGTACAAGAATTCTTCAAAGAAAAGAAGTGGAAATAGATCCAATGGTGAATTTTGTGGATGAGAAGAAATCCAACAATTCTAAAAGGAAGAAACCTAAATATGCTAATGCCAAAGACAAGAAAAAGAATCAATTTTGCTACAATTGTGGAAAGAAAGGGCACTACAAAGCTGAATGCAAATCCGACAAGAAGAAAAAAGGAAACAATGTTCCTAGTGCTAACCTTGTTAATGAATGTGCTAAAATTGTGTCAACCTTGACTCATGATACTGTGACGAAACTTCACATGGCAACATCAATTCCTTCTAAGGATTGGTGCTATGATTCCGGTGTAGCAATTCATGTGTGCAATAATAAGGACCAATTCAAGAACTATGACATTCTTGAAGGACATAAAATGGTCATGGCTAATGGTGTGAAAGCCAAGGTGCATCAAAAGGGAGATGTGCATTTGCTATTCACTTCTAGCAAAAAGTTGGTGCTCACTAGTGTTCTTCAAGTTCCAGATGTGATCAAGAACCTTGTTTTTGCAGATATCTTGAACAAAAAGGCCTTGAAGGCTGTACTTGAGTCAAACAATGTAATCTTGTCTAAGAATGGTCTTTTTTTTAGGAAAAGGATATTCTTGTAGTGGCATGTTTAAGGGCCAAGTGAATAAGAAATGTGAAACATGCATACAAGAAAAGATATCCAAACTTCCTTTTCCTAAATTTGAAAGACATACAAAATTGCTTGATTGAGTGCATTCAGATATATGTGAATTTAATGATTTTTTAACAAGAGGTAGTAGTAAATACTTCATTACTTTCATTGAAGATTGCTTTAGATTTGTGCAAATTTATTTGATGAAAACCAAGGATGAAGCATTTAATTTGTTAAGACATATAAGTCTCGTATTGAAAATCAATTAAGTAAAAATACTAAAATTTTGAGAAGTGATAGGAGGAGAATACTTCTCTAATGAGTTCTCAAAATTTTATGAACAAAATGGTATTATAAACCAAACTAGTGCACCATATACTCCCCAGCAAAATGGTTTGGCTGAAAGGAAAAATAGAACTCTACAAGACAGTTAATTCTATGCTCTTCAGTTTGGGTTTGCCAAAAGAAGCTTGTGAGGTGAGGCTTTGTTGGCTGCATGCCATTTACATAATCAAATTCCATCCTTAAAGACTAAAGTGTCTCTATATGAAGTATAGAAAGGAAGGAAGCCAAACTTATCATATTTGAAAGTTTGGGACTGTGTAGCTTTTACTATACAGTCCCTAACAACAAAATAACAAATTTGGGACCAAGAGCACTTGAAAGTGTGTTAGTGGATTATGCAAAAAAATTCTAAAGCTTATAGGCTACTAGAAGATGACTCTAATATGATTGTAGAATCAAGGGATGTTGAGTTCTTTAAAGATTTGTTTCTTAAATATTTAATGGTAAATAAGGATCCATCAAATGGACCTACCCCTTCTCTAAGTGTTGAACTCTTAAGTGCATTGAAAAGACCAAGTGTAGGACCTCCAAGTGAACCTAGGAGGAGTCAAAGTCAAAGGAAGGAAAAATATCTACCTTCAGATTTTATTTCTCCACGAGCTATTGTTTTCTTAGTTGAAGGCAATAGGGATACTCTACTAAATAAAACTCCGGTTTTATTAAGTGCAGAGGAAGATCCTAAAACTTTTAGTCAAGTATTGAAATCAAGGGATATGACATTTTGGAGAGAAGCGGTAAATGATGAAATGGACTCAATATTGTCTAACAATACTTCGATTCTAATTGATTTAGCTCACGGGTCCAAACTAATTGGTTGTAAGTGGGTATTTCAAAGGAAATATGCCATAGATGGTAATATTCTAATTTATAATGCAAGGCTAGTCGTTAAAGATTTTAGGCAAAAAGAAGGAATTGATTACTTTGACACATATGCACCAGTTGCTAGAATTACATCGGTAAGAGTACTTTTGGCTTTAGCTCTGATCTATAGCCTTCATGTACACCAAATGGATGTAAGGAAAACATTCTTAAATGCTGATCTAGATGAAGAAGTGTATATGGAACAATCAGAAGGCTTTATGCTATCGAGAAATGAAAAGAAAGTATGTAAACTAATTAAGTCATTATATGGCTTGAAACAGGCACCTAAACAATGTCATGAGAAATTTGAATATATTTTAATCTCACATGGATTTAGATATAATAATGTTAATAATTGCATTTATTCTAAATTCAATGAAGAGTATGGAGTGATCATTAATCTCTATGTAGATGATGCTCATTGTTAATCCTAGATATAAAGGTGTGGTTGAAACTGAGAAGTATCTTTCTTCTAAATTCAAGATGAAGGATCTCGGTGAAGTAGATACTATCTTAGGAATTAAAGTTAACAAACATAGTGGGGATTTTTCACTCTCTTAATCATATTATATTGAGGAAATCTGAAGAAATACCAACCTTTGAATGTGAAAGAGGTAAGTACTCCTTTTGATCCTAACTTTTAGTTGCATGAGAATGAATGTAGTCCAATTGCACAACTTGAATATGTTAATATAATTGGAAGTCTAATGTATGCAATGAGTTGCACTAGACCGAATATCTCATACTTAGTATGTAGACTAGCTAGATACACTCAAAATCTCAGCCAAGAACATTAGTAAGCTATTAAAAGAGTGCTTTGATATCTTAAGAAGACAAAAGATTTTGCACTCTTTTATAATTGCTTTCCAAATGTTCTTGAAGAATTTTCATATGCTAGTTGGATTACTAGCATTAGTAATGGTTGGTGGTGGAGCTTTTTCTTAGGCTTCGAAGAAACAAACGGTGATTACTCACTCTACCTTGGAAGCTGAATTTATAGCTCTATGTTTTACTTGTAAGGAGGCTGAATGGCTAACAGATTTGTTTTTGGATATAGATCTTTCGCCTTGTCCCATGCCTGCGATAACCTTACATGTGATAGTGAGTCTACTATGTCTAAAGCATTGAACAAAGCGTACAATGGTAAATCTAGACATATAAGCTTAAGACATGCATTTATGAGAGAAATGTTAAATGGAGATGTTGCCTCGATTGTTTATATAAGGACATATAGCAATTTGGTGGAACTGTTTACTAAACCTCTTGGAACAGATTTAGTTAGTTTGACGACATCTAGAATGAGATTAAAACCTTTTAATAAAAAATCATTAGTAGTGGTAACCCAACCTTCTTCTAGTACTACTCCTAGATTGTAATGTTTAAAGGGTAATGATAAGTTGTTTAGTGATTATGAGCATTAAGATTATGCAAACCATTACAAGAATTTAGTCTTGCAATTTATTATTGTTAAGTGAGAAGGTTGAGAGAAATCTGTTAATGAAATTATTCTTGAGTGTTTGTTTTTGGTTATGTAAACATAGCTAGAATACTTTTCACCTATATGATCATTAGAAGTGGTGCAGCTTCTAGCAAGAGTTTAAAGTAATCTCTTGTAAATGGCCTTGAACTAGGATGAGCACATGGCCTGTAATAGTGCTAAAATTGTAAAGTGAATTAATTGAATGCTAATAAGGTTCATGTGTACGATATATCTGAACCTTTGTGAATGATGGTTTAAGCAATGAGCCACCAATCATTTCCTTTGGATTTTGTGATATGTTTGTACTATAGGATAGTTTAAGGTGAAAGCTACCTTCCTTTAGGTATGATTTTTTGTTTGTGTTATGTTTTTTCGTATGTCACAAACTAAGTGAGGGATTATTGGAAATTACTTTGTGATATAAGTAGTTAAAGTCAAACTTGGAAATAAAAAGCTGCTTCTTTTTCAAGAGTTATGACTTGTCATGAACAGACATAACTATTATGAAAGGTTTCTTCTTTTATAAGAGTTATGACTTATCGTGAATAGATGTGACTGTTCTGAAGGGTTGCTTCCTTTCCAAAAGTTGTGACTTGTCATGAAAAGACGTGACAACTCTGAAGGGTTGTGTCCTTTATAAAAGTTGTGACTTGTCATGAACAGATGTGACTGTTCTAAAAACTCTATATATGCATGAGTTTTAGTCAAGATTAAAAAGTTTTGAACAATTCTACCGACACGATATCTGCACTCATAATTCTTGAAGAACATTTATACTCTTACAACTTGAATGTTCTTGTGTTCTTTGTATCCTAGAAGTAATAAGCCTTTAACCCAATTTGCAAGTATAGCGGGGGCAAATAGCACTTTAAAGAAAGTGTCCAATGAGCCTAGAACACTTTAAACTTTGTATTTTGATTCCAAGTTCTCCCAATTTTCTGCAACATCATTTGATTCATTGTTCATCCTTTGCTTTGTGGACTTCCAACTCCCATTCTATTACACCTTCCTCTTCGACTTCCACTAACAAATTTCCTTTGTTATAATAGTCCAAGGAATGCAGTGGTTACTTTAGCTAAGCCATCGAGCAAGGTGGTTGATACAAACAACATGGAGCAACTCACCTTCTATCCTTCTCTAAAAGTTGACAGGACTATTTATCCTCCTTTGGAGGTTCTACAAGAGGGTGCAGATTGGTGGTCTTCATCTCTAGTTGACTTTTTCTTAAAGAAATGATCATCCTATCCCTAAATGTAACTATAGACTATGTAAAAATGGAGTAAACTCGAGTTAAAAGAAACCTTGCTAACGGAGGATGATACTTTCATCTTCAAATTTTTTAGCGATGCTAACTTGCTTAGTCTTTTGGAGTTAGGGTCTTGGCATGGGGAGGGTATGCCTCTGCTCTTGTAAAAATAGCAACTAGGCATGAGCTTAGATAGGAGTACGGTTGAGGTTGTCCTTTTGTGGGTTAATTTTTCATAATATTCCTTGTAATTTTGGGCGAGTTTCAACTGGAACTATTTGGCCAGCTCCTTAAAGGAGACCACTTTGTATTAATTCTCAAAGAGTCAAGCCTGAGAGAATCTGTTATGTAAGGGTATGCATATAGATGAGAAGGGATGTTACTCCTCAGAGTGTGGAGAGTTAGTTGCCTTTCAAAGGAAGGTTTCTAACTATATAACCAAGAGGAAGTCAGGTAGAAAGCCTAGTAAAAGCAAGCTTCAGCTGGGATCTTCCCAATCTTCCTAACATGATGACCTTAATAGTTTGGATGACTAATAAACTATGTCGTATCCTCTGTTGTGATGAAGTAATGAACGATTCCCCATCTGTCTTACGCTTCGGATTCGCTTCAGTTGGGTTTGAGAACATCCGCTTGGCATGAAAGAACCATGTGAATCTACAGTGAAACAAATCCATTATTATTATTATCATCAATACTCTCTTATTACTTTCTACTGCTGTTTACCACATTTGGTCTAAAAGGAATGCTAGAGCCTTTAAAGATGAAGCCAAGGATATTGGAGTGTGTACCTCGGAGTAATCTCCCAAGTTAAGGAACATCAAGCCCAAACGCTGTGAGGAGGTAATTAACTGAGTGCCTATTTTACTAGTCTTTCTTTGCAGGTTTGTTAGCACAAGGAATGCAATAGGTTTGTTCATGTGTGTCTACAATTGGTAGCAGACAGGGGACAAATGTTCCAACATTTCTAAATTTCTTCAGATCTCACTGCACCAAGAGGACAAAATTAGTAAACACCATGTTTTAATCTGTAGCTACGATTGTGAGCAAGAAGTGATGAAGTTGTTGGGTTCTTGTTGGAGCTTTTGTATAGCAAAGGCCTTTGTTCCTTTAACCTCCACCTCGTAGGACAGAGCTAAAAAAGTCCAGAGTTACTTTTAATCCTTCGTTGTACATAACTCTCTATTTGTATAAAATCTATAGAATTAACAAAAAAAAAACTCTCTTATGCTAAAATCCTCCCTAGTTTTCATCAACCAATCTTCTATAATATTGGCCCTCTTCTTCATCCTCCCTAGTTTTCATCAACCCATCTTCTATCATGTTGACCCTCTTCTTCCTCTATGCAGAAAGAAAATAGGACACCGCTAGTCCCTTCAATTGCTGACCTAAAATCATCAGGGATCCTCACTACTGTGAACTTGTAAGTACCTTTTAACTACTCATATCCCTGTTATCTTATGCATCTGCTCTTCAAAAAAACCTCAATTAGTTTTGTAGGGTTTAAAATGCATTAATATTATGCTTGATCATGTTTATTAGATGCTAAGTAACATAGGGAATTTTTCAACTTCCCCATATCCAAGCCATGTGCTGACTATATTTTATACCTTTATTATAGCTTAGCACTACTTCTTTGGACCTATTGTAGCTAAAAGGAATTGGCAGATAACACCACTGTGCTTTATTCCATTGCCAAGACCCCCTATTCACCATGCTACCCTTTCTTTTTCTCTTTTTCCTTAAATTTTACTAATTATTAGGAGCTTTGTTAAGTCTTCGTGACAACAAGCGAGGGATGTCATCTAGCTACCTACCCTTCTACTGAAAATTTTATTTTCATTAAAACAATTATGTGTATTGCATGGGCACATATGTACCCCTATCAAACCATATGATAATGTTATAGATATTCTGTAAAACTATAAGGTTTAATAATGTTAACAAGTTGCCTTCTGCTTTACTCATAATACATGCAATAGCCTAATCGCTTAACTATACATGTATATGGAGATTAAAAAAGATAGAGACTAGAAAACCTCTCTTCATTTCTTTATTTCTCTAACTACATAATGGCATGGTTTGTCAATTTCATCATATTCTATTGTAAACAATATTAATAATTCCATCAAAACATTGTTCTTATATTCTTCATCATATTTGATCTATTTTAGACAAATTATTGATTGTATCATAACATTATTGTCAAATCGACATGATTCAATTGAATTTTTGGTAAAGTGAAACTAAGAATTGAAAAAAAAATTCTTAGTAAATTTATAATATATAATATTTCACTTATTAGTGGATAGTTTAAATTCTAAACATAGTTACCCGCAAACATTATTTTTATGTAGTTGGATTTAGTTAAATTATAAACACTCCTAACCAACTCCAAACATTATTTTTATGCTATCGGGGTTAGTTAAATTATAAACACTCCTAACCAACTCCAAAGCCACCTTAACCTAAAAAAGGTCTAAAAACTCGTTACTATAGAGTGTTTGTGTCAAAGTTTAAACAATATAGGACAAATGAAAGAACTAAGAATCTTTAATGTATGATATCTTACAAATTTAGTCATTACATGAGTCATGACATTGAAATCAAGGTCCAATGATTGGAATTATAGGTTGGGTTTAACCTAATTTGTCTTAAATTCAATAAGTAAAATTTGTTTTTGTCAACTTTTCAGTTAGAAATTTGATACAACATAATTCATTCTTAGTAATACATTATGACAAAAAGTGGTTTAGGCAATAGACAGAAATGCAGTTATAAATACAATTATAGTTGCCTTTTTATTAAACCAATATAATTGGTACCCTTAAATAAAGTGGCTTTGCTATAACTATAAGGCAATAAAATGAAAAATGTTGCTTTAAGTTTTGGCTAAGGCAACACATTAGGTTCAAACTATAGCAACAATGTTAAATAGATATTTCGACACTTTAAGTCTTTTTAGGCAACAATGTTAAATAAATAAGGCAACAAAGTGAAATTTTTAGGTAACAATTTGTAACGTTAAAAGAAAATTTTATTATTTTGTTATAAATAATATTTAAAGTAAAAATAAACTATTGTCATTATGTAGGCAACATCCATATATACATTAAAAGCAATATATAAATATTAATATATGTCTTAATTGTGTACGTACTATCAAATGTAAGTGACCAAAAAACTACATTTATTTATTATATATAGTCTATAAGGACTTATAAAATTTAGTATTTAACATTTTCAAAATACAAAAGCAAGGAAAATTAAATGTGCTTCAACAACCCTTCATCATTTGTAGAATTCGAAATCAATGATAGGCTTCTTCACATTGGCTCTGTAACCTTTCTCAAAGTCCTTTGGAAGTATAACGTACTTGTTCTTTTGTACTACATGCATTCTAGCTTCTTGATAGATAGATATAGTCTGTGAGTAGATATTTAATTATGATAAGGATGAGATTCTATTCAATATAAGATGTTATTGGAATTGCTTCCACAAATCTATACATTACCCACAACAATACATTCACAAGAGCTTAATATTAACATTTGACCAACTTGGATACTAACATATAAAAAGAGACGTCTTTGTTATGTAAGAAGAAAACACTTGAATGTTCTTGCAAGGAACTTGGGCAATGACCCATTGAGATTATTGTAAGATAATTCTTTGAAACATTAGACCAAAGTAATGCCCAAAATCAAAAACTCATTAGTAAAATATTAAACAACCATATTAAAGTCAGAAAAAAAAGATAAAGATCTTTACCTTTTGTCATAACGGGTCAGCTACAAGGAAATCCATTTGCCTAAGGATTAATGTAGAATTCTTTCTCTCTAAACACTTTTGAATAGCTTTTACCACATCTCTAGCTTGCCTGCACATCAGAGAAATAAAGCATTATAGGAAAAGGCTTCATGTTTGACTTGATGAGAAATGAAAAAAACAAAGCATCATTAGAAGGCAAAGTATACATTTCGTACTTGTATCATCGATCCTATTCTTATTAAATGGATGGGAAATGTTTACCTCACATCCTGTTGAACTGATTCATAGATGCCAATATTCTTCATCCCATCTTCTTCATTAATTTTCTCACTAATTGCAGAATATAACTAATTAATCAACAAACTACTTGTAATAAGAATCTCAGTTCAGATTGTCTCACTTGGGAGATTCTAAAGATATGTTTATGGTAACTTCATGTATGTCTACGATGCTACTTTTTACTGCAATTTGTTCAAGGTTATTATTGCATTTTCATGAATAATAAGATTGCATGTCACATTATGCTCTTGATTGCAAATAAACTGTCTAAACCATTTAAAGTCCATGTAATGACTAATAAAAGAAAAATAAGTGGAACTTCAAAGGAAAAGAAAAATACAAACAATTAAAAATTAAAAGCAATCATTCATAGTGAAAATAAGAATATAAAGGTTTTGTGGACTCAGATATCCACATAATGGTAAAATGATTGAAAATTTTATGAGAACTCTAAAAACAAATAACAAGAACTACCATGTCCAAATTTATAGGGAAATATGTCTTACTCAATTGTGAAGAAGATTTGATTATAGATTCTTAACTGTGATTGACCTTCATGTTATGCTCCTATGAGTTCCTCAAGATAAATTCCAGGCCTAATAAGTATGGAGCATTGGTTAAAGGAAGCAAGATGACGTAGATTTATGCATTTAGAATACAATATCCTCACTTATGGCTGCTGAAGATGCCTGAAGGAGAGGATAGAGTTTGTCAAGATGAATTCTAGGCCTAACACGGATGGAAAATTGGTTAAAAGAGGTAAGATGACATAGATGTATGCATTTGGATTACAATTTCCTTACTTATGGTTGTTGAAGGTGCATAGAGGAGACAATCACCATAGTGATTTTTAGAAACACCTAACCTTGATTGGGTAAGATATGAACAAGAGATTATTAGTTGGGGGATGTTCTTACCCCTTTTATAAAATGATGTCAAATTCATGGTTTTCTTTACCTTGGAATGTTGTTGTTTCTTACTATCTAGATGAACTTTGTAACGATGTCATCTTTATATACGTGCCCCAAACGTTGGCTCTTCTCACTCATTATTATCAATCTATTTTTAATTTTTCAAAATACAATTGTTGCAAATAGTTGCCTCTAAATTATAGGTTATGGTGGGTAAAGCACACACCATATAATATTTGTGTTTGTCCTTAAAATGTTATATAAGATAAATATTATTTCAAATATTAATATTTGTTTAAAGGTGAAAAAATAGTAGAGGTCAGAATAGTCTGGCCTAGTTAATCCAATGTGAATCGAATTAAAAAAAGTTTAGGTCAAGTTCAAACTTTAAACAAAAAATATTTGAACTTCAAGTCATACTTAGGCTTTAGTTACCTGACCCAAAATGAAAATTGATGTCATTTTGAATAAAATTACATCGCTTAAGCAATAAATAAAGCTTGAGCCAACCTTAAGCTTAGGTTTGTGAGAGCTCATACATTAAAATAGGATGGGCTTTTAGCGACGAAAATTTTCATCACTAAAAGTAACTAATTTGTAATTGTTGCAAAATCTTAGTAGTAAAATACTACAGGTGATGTTTTCACCAAATCATTGCAAATTATATTTCACAACGAGTAGAACACATAACAAGAAGAGATAGGTGACAATATGCAAAATCTTCACTAATGATATTTTGTTACGCTTTTATTTCATGGCTAAATGTTATTAGTTACATTATTGTAAACATAAACTTTTATCGTTGCTAAAAATTATTTGCAACGACTATATTTTCGTAGTAAAATTTTTTAGTTAAGTTTTATAAAACAGAGCCAAAACCTATTAGTGACGTTTCCTAGAATGTAGCTGAAAGTTATGGTGATGATTTTAGAAACGTGGACAAATGTTGTTAGTTACGTTTTAAATTTTTTAATAAATATTATTGTTAAAATTTTTTATCATATTAATTACAATTATTGGTCCATTTTAATCCATGTTATTGTTTGTAATATTTAGATTTTTTTATTTTATAATTTATTATATGAAAATATAATTAAAAATAGTTAGAATTAGAAGCACTTTATATAAATAATTAAATATCATTAAATGTCAATTAAAAATTTTGACAAAAACATTTACGCACAAACTAAGACTCATTTTTATCATCACTACTACTTGCATAATTTGCATAATTTGGGTCAAGCATTTGTTTGACCATGTTTTCAATCTTGGCCAACTTTCATTCATTACATTCTAACTTTGATTCATTACTTTCTAATTTATCCTTAAGTGACTGGTTCGACTCTTAAAGACAATCAACATATGTTGATATTTATGAGGATGAAATAGTTGGCTTAGGGCCAAACCTAAGACCTTTAATGTATAGCCAAATCTTATATCAAGCACATTGTTGCAAATGCCATCTATTTTTGACTCATTTCTAGTAGTCAATGATCTTTGTAATAACTCCTACATCTTATTCTAAAATTTAAAAAACAGAATCAATATTTGATTCAAATATTATTACTTAGTACTACATCCATAATTTAAACAAATTTTTATACTTACATAATTATTTTGTGCTTCTTCAGACATCCAACCTTTACCTTCTTTATAGTGTGTCAATTTGTAGAGTGTGATCTATCACACCCTTCCCCATGTAGTTTGTTCTAACTCTGTTTTGTGAAAAAAGAATTGACACACAAAAAATAATGTTGTATTTACTGATATAATTATAACTTCTAAACAAAGAACTTACAAATTCATTTCGTACGAAAACAAGTGATTTGGAGTTGGTGTTGTGAGGAGTTTTCATTTTTACTCTATTAACCTTGGCTTTCTCACAATTTTCCTAAATAAAGAAAAGAAATAGTCAGTAAATTGTGTAGTAAGATTAATGGAAGCAAATTTAAAGAGAAAGAAGACAAACATTAACATTGGCACAAGTCCAATAATCACATGTTTGACTCCAATTTTCTAGAGTCACTTGTTCAGGAACATGTCTTCTTACCTTCTCATCTAAGGAAAAGATTTGTAGTATTTATGTAATCGATAATGATGAAACTTGGCCATTTATTTCAACAGTGAACTCACACAGCTTGAAACTTCAGGATTCTCGATATCGACGATATTGATTTTCATTTGTGAACAACAAATCGAAGTTAAATTAATCTTTTGATAAGTAAAACAAAATTTCATATAATTCAATAAATCAAAAGTTTATCGAAACTTCTTCCAAAGCATTCTGTAGCAAGTTTTCTTGCTTCAACTGCTTGGCATGTTGAAGGCAAGGAATTCAATCATGACAATGACCCCTAACTCACTACATAATTTTTTTGATTGAATCTTGTCAACAAGAAGAGCTTGCGAGGTATTAATATGCACAGACAACTTGTTGTTTATTACAACATTCATGCATTGCAATTCAGAACCTTTAGCGATACTTTAACCTCTTGTTTTTGATAATGTTATTATAACCTGACAATAAAAGAATAATGGTAAAAAAACATATTAAACATCTAAATATATATTTGAGCATAAGTCTAATTGTAGGCGGTAAAGATTAACAAACCTGAAGATCCCTCAGCACTAGTTGCTTACTTGCTTCATTGGTGGCTTAGATTGATGTAGTTGTCGTGAGGGAGGAGCAATTTTGAAAGTCGCCATCTTCTTTCCCTTGTTTCTACCAGGTTCCATTATACTGAATATCTATAACTCAAATATCAACATTACGCACAAACATAGGTCAAACATTAACAATACACATAAACATAACTCAAACATCAGCATTCCGCATAAGAATAGGTCAAACATCAACATTATGCCTTAACATAACTCAAACATGAACATTCCGCATTAACGTAGGACAAATATCAACAATATGCATAAACAAAGTTGAAACATCAACAATCCGCATAAACATACTCATACATCAACGATCCACATTAATGTAACTTGAATATCAATAATACGCATAAAAAAAGCTGAATCACTCATAAACATAACTCAAATATCAACATTATGCATTACAATAACTCAAACATCAACAATTTGCATAAACATAAGTCAAATATCAAAAACACATTAGCCAGTTTATTAATTGAATGTTGATCCTACAAGGGTTCATAAAAAACTACCTCTCATTGCTACACTTTATTTATATGATTAAATCAAAAATCAATTAACTAAAAGTAAACTAAAACTAAAACAGGTAGAGAGCTTAACCAATAAGAATTAACTGGGTTAGGAATTTAGGTTTATTAACAATAGAAAAAAGAAGAAAAGAACATAGACAGTAGCTTACTGTTAATGACATTTTAACGACTTTGTGATAGTGATGGGCTCACGATAATTTGTGAGTGATGAAAACTTTGCTATAGACTGAGAAGTGAGAGGAAGATAATTGGAGAGTGACATTAGAGATTCAAAGTTAACTTAATCGAACATCATATAGGTGGTAGTAAAACAAAGTTCCTAACATATATTCACCTTAAATCAAACCATCCAACAAATCTTTAGAGAAACAGCAATCATGCCAGATGCTAATGTGCTATACAAAAAAATTCTAAAGACATGCTTGATAATAATTTTTAATGTTATGTTGATGACTAGTTAGCGGATTTAAATTTCAAGAGGATCACCTTGAATACCTGTATAAAGTTTCTAAAGTTATAATTTTTTGTCAATTGAAGATGAATTTTATAAATTTTGCTTTCATAGTATTAACAAGAAAGTTTTTAGGGTTCATTATTCATTAAGTCCTTCATATTGATCAACATAAGACTAATGCCACTATGAATATTTAAAGTGAAGAACATGCTTAAAATTAAAAGTTTGTAAAGAAAGACTAGCATATACTAAATGTTCCAGCTCCATTCTTATTAGACAATGCTAGAGATTCAATTATTTGATAAAGAAGGGTATCTAATGCCTATAATGAAGACTTAAGGTCTTGGGAAATGGATAGCAACAATCTGTACTCAACAAAAGTGAAAAAAAAGTATAACAAAACTTTCATCGAACATCTAATATGTAGGAATTGCTTACCCATATGCACCTTGAATCAACCCATTATGGACATATCAGACAAGCCACCATCTTCATTATTATCACACAAACCAATCACCATCAACAAAATACAACACACATCGACTGAACACAATACCCATTTTACATCATCACATTTATGTATAACACAACAACAACAACAAAAGACAAAGACAAAGAAGAAGATGAAGGAATAAACTTAACAGCACCAGGGGGTAAGGAAGAATAGAAAACATGTGTTATCTTAACCTATAACAATGAAGATGAAGGATTGGAGAAGAGAGGATAATAGGAAGAAAGGCAGCAAAAAAATAAGGGCACATGGGGGAAGAAGAAAGGCTTCGGTCTTTTGTTTTAAACGTGTTAAGGAAATGCCATCACTTCCTTCCTAAAAGAGATAACGTTGTTTTTTTTAACATGTTTCAACATTTGGTGATGCTTTCGTAAAACGTCACCAAATGTATCTTGGAAGACAAACTTTTAAAAAAAGATTAAAATAATGTCATTTACTTTTAATTTTTAAATTATTTCAATATTTGGGGATGATTTTTTAAAACGTCGCGGAATATATATCCACCATTAATCATTTAATGATGATCTAGAGATTTTTACAACAAATTTCCATACACCATATGGTTATAATATATATCGATTTTACATGTTATTTTTATATTTACCATATTTTTTAATATATAAATTCTATAAAATAGTATATAATTTATATATAGTAAATAGAGCTTTTTAACATCATTTATATAGTATCAAATCATGTATTTTAAAAGAAATTAATAAGAAGAATTAATTTATTATGATTTTTATATTTATATAATTTTTTTGTAATATAAATTTTCTATAAAATGTCACCCAATTTGTGTATAGTAAATAAAGTTTTGTCACATCACATGAAATTGCGAAATCCTATATTTTAAAAGACATTAATCAAAAGAATTAATTTAAATTTAAAATCAAAATAAAATTAATTTTGGGGTTTTTGTATATTTCTAAAATAACATTGTTGTTAACTAAATTTATTTTTATACTTATAATCATTCTCAATAATATTAAATTTGATTATTAAGAATATCTTATTAATATTTATTTCCACTTTTTACTATATTGCAATTATTTCTTCATTACATTGTAATATATATAATTGTATATGGTAATTAATAATGTTATATTAATGTCATTACCAAAGGTCAAGCCAAATGGTAATGGCCCACCATTTGGCCACAATTTTTTGAATCGATGCCTATTGGTATATATCTCTTCTGAATTAATCGTAAACGATGACTTTTTCTTTAACTACAAGCGACATCGTTTTGTACTAGTTATTAAAACCAAAAGGAACCTCCCTTCGATTTTGTGTTAACTGTCATATTTCCTCTTCATTCACAATCCAAGAAACATCTTCCCTTTATTGTGGTCTTCACCTCGAAGAAGCATTGTTACCTGTGTTGGTATTGTTCTTCTTTTATATTTTCAAGAACCCTCCTTCTTCAACTCTATTTTACTACTATGCTTAGGAGTTTATGTGAGTTTTGTATTATGCTTATGATGTATTGTTTTTTCTTTTGTTTGTGTTTGGAAAATGGTGAATTGGGTTTCTATGTTGGATGTGTATGGGTTGGCATTTTTTCCGACCTTCCATGCTTGTTTGAGGAAATCCTACTAACTATTTATGAAAGGTCTGTTACACAATTAAGGAACAATTTGCAACAGATGTTTATGTGCATATTTACACATGTATCAATCATAAGGACTTTATGATGGATAAATGTATAAATATGCTTAAGTGTGGGTGAATTTTATGTATGCAAGGCATAAATTATTTGTAGCACTATTTTGTGGTATATCTCTTACATTTTGGATGATTTTGAAAGATTTGATATTTTATTTAGGAAGTATTGCCATTTTAGGTCTTATTTCTACTGATACAAGGAAAAGAAGTAAAATTAAAGAAATGCTGAATTAAATTGGAACAATTATGAAAGAAGAGGCAGTAGGAAAAAAGAGAGTTTTTTGTTCAAGAAATATTTTGGAGTCATGTTAAAGCTTTTACGCAATGGATTTGATAAAAAATACATTATTCTTTGATGATAGAGGAATATTTCAATAATAATTCCTAAGTTTCAAGATTTGAATCTTATTATTTTTCCTATTTTTGTGATGATTTTCTTTGTGTGATTGCGAAATAATAAGGATATATATTTAGGTAGGATGGATCTAGGATGTGATATGCATCGAATGATTTCTTGCTTAATGAATATTTTTCTTATTATTTATCCTTATCGTTATATCGATTGAATCAAAGAAGTGAAAGTAGAATATTCAATATTTGTTTCATGTATTAAGTTTTAAGAGACAAGACATATGTTTAGGTCACATCACTTACAAAGAGGGTTAAGGGTGAGCTATTCGAAAGAAAGTTACAAGATCTTCCTTGATTAGGGAAAATTATCAAGAGAGTTCATAGAACTAATTAAAGCATTCTTAGTTGTCTATATTGAAAATGAATTTTAGTAGATTAACCTATACCTAGTCTATGTCTAAATAATATAATCTAAGTTAGGAACTATTATTGGTTTAAGAAATTATAGTAATTCATTAAGATAGAGTGAAATTGAAAAGAGTAAATTCATAGAGGATTCTATACTTAAATCTAGTTAATTCATTAATTTGTATATTCTTGATAGTTGCTTTTTTTTAGTGTTTAAATTTTTTATTTTCTTTATTGTCTCATTCAATCATTTATAATTGTTGGCTTAGCTTATTAATTTTAAGAATAGTAGTTAGTTATGAAGCAATCTTCATAAGATTGACCTTTGATCCCCCTTATTTTTTGAGAAATTAGAAATGAATTAACCTTTGAAAGGAAACCAAAATTGTACAAGAGCATTTTTAACTTACAAATCAAGTGGCTCCATTAAGGGAGCTCATATAATACAATGTTCTAAATGAATCATGACATAACTATTGCCTTTATCCCATTTCCACAAGCATTAAACAATTTTGGACTCCATTTGTTGATAAGATAATCAACGTGCTAAAATTGGTGCTTGAAAACATTTATGCGGAGTCTTAATCTTTGCATAAGGTTCCTATTAAATAATTCCTTATTGTGACTAGTATCAAGAAAAATTCATGTGTTTTTCTCATCCCATATAGTCTATAACAAGATAGGAAAGTGACATATAAAAGCACCATTTCACTTTGACATTTAAATGCTTTATGGTTGACCACCACTCAATTATCTCTTGTGTGCTTATTACGACTACAACATGCACTTACGTAAAACATAGTTAATGAGATAATTGCTTAGAACTTGAGATTGTTCATAAAAATTATGACAATTTAGAGTGTTTTAGAGAGTTATAATCATTTGAGCTTTGTATTATTTTTCTTCACTATTAAATGGAAGATTGCTATAAGGTTTGTCTCAAGCCTTTGAAATATAGAAGTTGTAGTAGTTATCTCTTAGGCCCTCAAAAAAAGTTAGTGGATTGAAATTTTAAGAAGGATTTTAAAATTTTGATGTATTTTGAGGAAGAATCAACCATTATATATCATTTTTAAGATCGCTTATCCTTAATCATTCAATTACTTAAATATTGCACTTAATTGTTTATATTTATATATAATAATGTCTTTCCTCTATTTATTTATGATTAAGCATTGCCTAATATATTCTTGTATATATTATTAATCATGTTGGAAGGTAAGTTGCGTTCCCATTGCGTTGGTTCATTTGTTGTTACTTATGTTTTTCCTTTTAGTGCAGTACAGATTCGGAGTCTAAAAATTGACAAGACATTTAGAGTGAATGGTCATCGCTTGAAGTCGTATTATGAAGGCTTCCAAACAAAGGATTTGGAAAAGCTGATGCTAGAAGACGTGATTGTTGTCACTTGATGCAAGCAATAAAAAGTCAAGCCAACGACAATAAACAAAGGCGATGCTTGGGAGGCAACCTAAGGGAAATCAATTTCTGTTTACTTACATTCTCGTATTTACTATTTTTGTTAAATGCTCCGATTCTTGCATTTGATGTTATATTGGGGA
Organism: Erythroxylum rotundifolium; assembly: GCA_027563915.1. Taxonomy (NCBI): domain Eukaryota; kingdom Viridiplantae; phylum Streptophyta; class Magnoliopsida; order Malpighiales; family Erythroxylaceae; genus Erythroxylum; species Erythroxylum rotundifolium. Next base: position 26,627,673 of record JAOSBO010000210.1, read on the forward strand.
CAATGTAAGTTTTAACTGTGAGGGTGGGAATCTTAATTTTTATGCATGTTGCTTATGTGGCTTCTTAGGTGATTTTTAAAATCAAACAAACAAAATAAAAACTTTCTTACTTTCTATTGCTTTTAAGATTATATAGTCGTAATTAGGGTGTGAATTGATTAGAAAAATTCAAAGTAACTTTACCATGTACTTTTTCTCTTGTGATTGGTTAATGTGCATTATCCATAGAAGAGTGGTGTTAGTGGTAGGAAAAAAAAACCAGTGAGATTTTGAGTCATATTGACTGACACATTTATATTAGTCTTATTGTCTTTTGTTACGAGTGACCTTTATGACATGTACATCCTGACTTTGCTTTGATTTTCTATTCAAGACCATATTTTTATCACATGCACTATCATGAAAATGATTAGGCATTCTTTACGAACTACGATAGCCAAATAGCCTACTTGTTTATATGAATTTTTCTTTGTTAGCTTTATTAGCCTTTCCTTTTGTATAAACCACATTACATGTTTTTAAACCTAACCAAATATCCTACCCAAGTATTAAAACTAATGGAGCATTTGTAGATTGTTGATGATTATGGATGTACAAAAGTATAAATGTAGGGGTGTTCATATGTGTGGGATGGTTATTGTTGTTGAGATGCTATTTTATGTCTTGACAATGGAATTCCCATGTTGATTTAGCTTCTTTCAATTTTTAAAAGAAAAGAAAGGAAAAGAAAGAAAAAGAAAAGAAGGAAAAATGTTTGCATAAAAATATCAAAGAGGAAATGCATATGGTTTGCAAAGTTATTTATGATTAATCCTTCCTCCTAAAGTTGTATTGCATGGGTGGTTTGAATATATTACATATTAGGCGGATGTTGTTTTGGATGGAACATTCTTTGTGTTATGTTTATATGGTATGGTGTGAGAGCTTAATTGAGTTGTCAAAATATAATTGTTGCATTAATCATAGTTGACAGTACATAGTTTTGAATGAATGTTAACTCATGTACTTGATATATCATTGAGTATTATGTTTGCTTCACTAGCTTGATGGTTTTTATGTTACATTACCCAAAATACACCTCACCTTACCCTTTCCCACATTACGACCCTAGAAAAGTCCTTTGATTTATCATTATACTTGTGACTTTTAGTGGTGGAGAAATGAAATGATATGCAAAGTTGTGGATCGTTATAATCATGAATGGTATTTGAGTGTACCCATAGAAATATCTTTTTTAAACACCTTTTGTCCAAGTCTACCTTTAGATTACTCAGTTTTTAAGGGTGATGAATGTTAATTGATTATGAGTAGAAGCTTTGAATGTTGAGTTATTGCTATAGGTTTTAAAAGTCATTCATCCTTACTAATAATTTTCTATTATCAGGAAATATGGAAAAAGAGAAAGAGTTTTAGTTTATAATTTGATTTTAACGATTTGTCTAAGGATGTTCAAAAGCTAAGTGTAGAGGAACTTGATATGTGCTTAAATCTTGATTCATTTGATTTACTACACTTAGTGATTAATGCCTTACAAATGCTTAAGATACTTACTTTAGCTCATATTTGATTTTAGGTACATTTCGAAAGTTAAGGAGCTAAAGTGACTTGAAATCATATTCATTGAAGCCATCTTCTCAACGTCCACCCTCTATTAATTCATGGAGCAAGAATAAGAAGAGGATCGAACTAAGAAGAGACAAGATAGAATGTGAAGTAAAGAACGAAAGAAGAAGAGTCTTATGGTCCCACATTAGTGTGCACAGGCATGAGAAACTTCTCACGACCATACAACACCTCTCACAGCCATTGTGACAATGCATGTCACACCCGCGAGTCCATTTTCAAGGGTGTGAGAAGGGACAACTATCCAATTTTACCTTAGTTTTTAATTATAAAGGGTAACGTTTTGACAATAAAAAGGGCTCTCTTCGGATTAAAGCAAAACCCTCATTTTTTTCGTTTTCTCTTTGTCTTTCAACGTTAACAGAGGCGATGGTTGTTAATGTTTAAAGCTTAAAGGAGAAGATGGAAGGCTAACTTCCTGACACCGGTTTATAGGTGTAATCGACATCGAGGAGCTCATTAAGCATAGTATCATTGTGTATCATTTTCTTTCCCTTTTTTTTGATTGTTTACTTTATCTTGAGATTAATGATTGGGTATTATGTATGAATACTTTTGATGCTCTATGGAATTGTTTTAATAAAACCCCATTGCTAGAACTTGAATGTGATATGTAATAGTCATGGTAAAAGTGGTAAGTGGCTACTAATGGTGTTGAATCATTGAGGATAATGTAGCATAAGTTAAATAATCCAAGCTTGTGTGATTATTGCTTAGATTGGTCCGTTTTCTTCACTTGTAATGTGACTGTCTGAATAAAATTAAAGAACTTGTTCTAGGTTTCCCAATAGTTATGGTTAATTAAAGAGCTTGTTTTAATTAACTATGACCTAAGGAAAAATCGAGATTAACAGAGCTTGTTGCTAATTCATGACCAATAGTTCAGAAAGAGGTGCGAGGACAATAATTCAACGATATATGTTAAAATGTGTATAGGCCAAGATTAAACCAAAGAACCAAGTTTTACACACATTTATCACTTGTCATTTTTAACTATTTTTGATAAATTATTTCCGTTAGTTTAATTTTATTTTGTTATCTCAATTGAATATACCTATAAACCCCTTCTTTTATTTCCTTTACATAAATTATTTTCTTTATGAGAATTAACCAAACCTTCCTTGTGGATATGATCCTGACTCAACACAACTACAAATTTTACTATGTAGGGTCAAGTAAATTTTGCAGTACACTCGACATGTGTTATCAGATATGGCTCCTGATCTTGCTGAGGAACATCTAAATGTAAACGATCTAGAAGGGGGGGTTGAATAGATCTTTTAGACTTTTTCGCAAAGTGCTACAATAAAACCGAGAATTAGATCACACAAAATAAACAATCAAAATTAAAATATGAATGAGTAAGGAAGAAAGGCAAACGTTGTTTATAGAGGTTCGGTACTAAGACCTACATCCTCTACCTAAGCTCCCACTTAGGATTTTGACAAACCACTTTTACTACACACTTTTTAGTTTAGTATGAACTTTTCAATACACTTGACTTCCGGCACAAGCTACGCCTTACACCCGA
>JAOSBO010000210.1:26648523-26665873 GCA_027563915.1 Erythroxylum rotundifolium
AGCTAGCACTTCATGCTTAACCCTCTCTGTAAAAGTTACAGAGTTCTCTCAACCTGTTCTGTGGATACCGTTAGAGGCCGGACACTTGTACGGCTATGGTGGTTGAGACGGAGCGATTTCGGAAATGGCTCGAGGGATGCATCGAGATAACGATCAAGTTTTGGAATAAGGTATGAATTAAATTCCACATTATTATGATTCATGTTAATCATTTTATAGAATTAAATAAATCTTGGTTTTCGGGAAATCAAAAGCCACGAAAAAGTTTTGTGATTATTCTACTACGATTCAGATCAGATCCCAAACCGATTTCCCAACAATCCCAATTCTATACATCAATAAAAATGAAAATAAAGTAGGAATAGTACGATTAGAACAGATGGTGGAGGCAGCAATGGTGTGAAACTTCCTATTCCGGGAAGTACTTCACATAGGCTTCTTCTCGGTATATCTCTTCCTTCTCTTCTTTCTCAATCTCTCGATAATCTCTCTAGGGTTTCAAGATGTGGCTGATGTAAAAGCTTCTCCCTTTTGTTCTTCATGTTCTTTAAATACCTTAGCAACCCTAAGGTTTCTTTGTCGAAACAGTCCGAAAAGTTCCTCAAAGTTTGATGTTTTCACTTGTTTCCATGTCTGCGTGATGCAGGTCATGATCATGGCTATCTCTTAACCCTTTTTGTCACGAGCGTGGACCAAGTGCCACGATCATGGCTTGGGGCATAGTGGCTCACATGTTTTTGTCACAGTCGTGGGCTGTAGTTTCAGTCCGAAAGTCTCTGAAACTTCTCCTATCTTCGACGTTAACCCTGAAACATTAACAAACAAATCAAGGTACCTCAAAAACATAATTTTTAAGTTCAAAGTCTTATACTAACCCACAAAAACATTTAAACACATAAACTAACGCAATTATAATCTAATCATATACTAAACAATCAAATTAACACTTTATACATAACAAATTAAATTCTAAAACATTACGTAAATCGCACCTATTAGGTTGCGAACTCATCCATCAAAAATCAAAATCATTAAAAATTGGGTGGTGCGTAGTTCATTAAAGGAGTTAAAAGGTTCCTTAGATTAACTAGTTACTATAGACGTTTTGTGAAAGACTAAGGGTCCTTCACAAAGCCTTTTACTAATTTGTTAAAGAAGGACAATTTGATTTGGACTCCTTATACATAGGGAGCTTTTGCAAATTTAAAGATGGCTATATATAACACTCTCTTCCTTGCATTACCTGATTTTTCTAAACCCTTTGTGCTAAAGACCAAAGCTAGTGACATAGGAATAGGTGCGGTTTTAATACAAGGACAACACCTTATTGCCTATTTGAGCAAAGCCCTAACCCTTAAAAATTAGGGACTCTCTATCTATGAAAAAGAACTCCTTGCTATTTTGCTTGCTGTCGATCATTGGAGGCACTATCTTGAAGGGATTTCATTTGTAATCAAAACAGATCATGACAGCCATCATTTTTTTCTCCAACAAAAACTACATACTCACTTTCAAAAGAAAGGCCTATCCAAACTCCTTAGGATGGATTATTCCATCGTGTATAGACTAGGCATAGAAACAAGGTTGTAGATGCTCTATATTACAAACTCACCCATGACACTTGTTATGCCCTCACGTAAATTGTACCAAAATGGATTGAAGATCGTATTAGAAGTTATCGAGGTGAAGTATGGGCTCAAGAAATTCTTGCCAAGGCAGCCCTAGATGGGTACTCTATTATTGGAGGCTACTCTCTTAAACAAGGGTTAATCCACTTTAAAGGGCACATTTATATAGGAACTGTTGAAGATTTCATACACAGATTGATAGAATTCATTCATGGTTCTGCTCTAGGGGATCATTCAAGCTCGAAAGGGACATATCAGAGAAATAAATTAGCATTATATTGACCTTTAATGAAGCAGGAAGTTTCAGACTTTGTAGCCAAATGCACCGTATGCCAAAAGTGCAAATCGAAATAATTAGCCTACTTAAGATTGCTTAATCCTATTGCAATACCCAATCAAGCTTGGGATCAAATAAGCATGGATTTCATTGATGGCTTGCCCAAGTCAGGGGGCAAAGATTCACTACAAGAAAATTTAAAACTATCGATGGAAAAAATTTCTTAGTAAATTAGCGATGGAAATTGATTTTTCATCGATAAAATTGACATTTTCGTGATAGACAAATTATTTGTTGGTAAAGGTGGAGGAAAATTATCCCTGCAATTTTGCTAATAAAATATAGCGACGGAATAGTGGCAAAAATTTCTTCCCTCGGTAAATTACCAACGAAACTTTGATTGTGTTGGTAAAATTTAAAGTTAAACGTCATTGATGGGCCTTCGGATTCAATATTTTTAATAAAAGGAAAATGAAATAGTTTGATTTAACGCCAAACGATGTCATTTTCGTTCACCTTTAACCTACTCAAAGATCCCCTCCCTCTCCCCTGCTATTTTGTTTTTCCTTGTTTTCTTTTGTGTCGTTATCGATATTCTCTCTTCCATTGTCCGTCATCCATCATTAATGCTTTGCTCTCGTCAATCATCCATTGTCTTCAGTTAAGTCAAGGTTAGTCCTCCATACTTTGCTCTCACCATTAATTTTTTGTATGATAAATTTTGTTGTTAAATGGTTATGTGAATGTTGGTGTTGTTGATGAATTAACCCACAATTTCCACATTAAGGGTGGGTTCAAATCAATTTACAGGAAACAATCAAGAGTTTTTTTTTCTTCAATTTTTTTGTTTTTTCTCTTATTTGGGTAAAGTGTTAGATGGTTAGGGATCAAAACAAATGGGGGGTAAGGTGGCACTCCATTTTCTTTTTTAAATTATTATTTTCTATATAACCTCACCAATTTGATACTAACTTTACTTCTTCCTATTAAAATTATGGTCTGGTAATAGCTGCTTCCTTTGGTCTCCATGTTCGTCAATGGAGTTTTAGCATTTACTTGATAATCTTGTCCTTGTATTTTTGGGTTTAACAAAGTCTACTTATATGAATGTCAGTTTTGTAAAGTTACTTGATCATTTCAATTGTATAAAGACTAAAATTACGTGAAAATTGCATAAATAGTGTTTAATCTATATACTATGTCACATTTAAGAGAAGTTTATAAAGGTTTTAAGGAAATTTATCTTTGAAGGGAGACTTTTAAATGTGTTTAAGTATGTTTGAGGTAAATTTTATTAAAAATATATACTTTAATCTTTGAATATGCTTTTTCAAGTAGTTTGGTTAACCTATATCGACTTACGTTAATGAATGACAAGCAAAGCACATGTACTTTGAAACTAGAACTAGTCATCGTAATTAAGATTAGCAATATAACTCGAGTTTAGCCCAAAGTCAATTTAAAGGAGTTAATATAGAAAAAGGGATAGGATTTCATATAATAGAATGAAATTGGACAATTATATGGAAGCTGATAGTTGTGAAACAATTAATGAGCATTTTTATGTATTATTATGGTAAAAGTTAAATATACTTCAATATTTGATTATGTAGATAATTGTATAAGATTTATTAGTTATCCCATTGCTTATAATTGGTTATAAGTTTGCTTTTCGTACTAGTTGTTGAACAATGAATTCTTATCACAATTGAATTCATCTAATAACTTAATAAGTGTTGATGTATATGAAGAGTTGGTATATACCGAAATAGTTTGAGGTAAAATCTATAATTTTTGTATTGATATCTTACTTTTATGACTTCAATAATGATCTCCATATGATTGTATATTTTATTTTTTGTATTATGATATACATAGATAATGTAGAAAAAGATGTGGTTGCTCATCATTTAAAATGTTTACTCGAAGAACTATTTGATGAATAAAGGTGTATCTATTTATTAATAATCATGTATTTATTTAATCAATTTTTTAATAATTGTGTATGATTTCTATTTTGAGTTTTTTTAAAATATAAAGGAAGTATTTGACATCACTTGGTCATAACTATATATCCAAATTTTTTACGATTGCTTACACTACCAATCATATATGTCAATAAAAACATGTTATATATTAAATATCTAAACAACTTAAACTCAAGGACCTACCATAATCTTTAGTTTAGGTTTCCAATCCCCATACAAATTCCATTATAACATAAGAAATCTCATATTCTTTGCTTTGTTCAACAACAATCAAATTAGTCAAAATGTTAGTCACTCTCTTTAAGTTAACTTAGTAATAATATATAAGTAGGAAAACCAACATTGCAAAATATATAAATAGGAAAACTAATATTGCATATATGTTTTGATATAATTTATGTAACCTTTACTTATTCTCTCACCTTAAATTCTCCTAGATAAGAGATAGGAAATATGTACTGGAGAACTATACATTATATTATAGACTAAGTGGCATCATCATTTGCCACAAGAAGTAGCTGCAGGAATAAACCAATGTTATGATAGCCATAACTTAAAAGATTGCAACTTCTAAAAGGAATAATAAGGAGTCAGTTGGCTTTATAAGACGATCCACACTAGTTGTCATATTGTTTATCCATGGAAATTTTAACTTGAAAACTAAGAGGTCTTTAAAAAAGGGAGAAGCATTTTATGGTTTCTAGTTTTTCCACTTTACCAATACTTTCTTTTCTTTCCTATAACAACAAAACGAAATCACTTTTAGCATGTTTGTTATGAGGTCTTTAGGGAAATGAAGATATAATTTGATTTCATTCAAACAAGAAGAACTTTAGGAATTGTTGTGAATGAAGACAAATTTGATGCCAAAGAAGCCTATACGAATGCAAAAGTGTTACATGCTCTATATGAAAATTTTGCATATTTTTACCGTAGGAACCATGACTTCTAGGTTTAGGTTTAATTACTTATCACTTTTAAGCTTTAATAATTTCTTAAATTCCTTTATGATTATATTTATATCATCCTTATCACTCTCACTTATATAAGTCTTATTTGTAATTTTTCTCCTCCTTAGAGACTTTAAAAATCACCTCTTCTTGTTGAAGTTAGCTTCTTTTCATGTAATTCGTTAATCTACATCTTATAGGCTAGTGATTAGATTAGCTTTTCGAATGGTATGGCCTTTAATTTTTATATTTTTATATTTTTTTCTTACAGGTCATGTTCTATGTTGAAGAGCATCGATAACTATCTAACATCATTCGTCTTCTTTTTAGTTTATGATTGTTCGTCTATCAAGGTAAGTCATTCAACTAAGTAATGTCTACAATGTGATCAATTTTGTGTTGTTCTTTGCAATTTTACTTATAACAATGATTGATGATATTCTGGGCTGGGTTTAATAGTGTAAGTATTTATTCTTTGGCATTGCTTAAATTGAAACATAGACTTGAACTTGTAGGTTATTAATTCTAACTTAGTATAAACATAAGAAATTCACATAATTGACATGAAAATTCTTTACATAATAAACCCCTAGGATGGTATATAGTCTTTAAATTGGTGATGCAGCTTCTATGAGGCTTATCGGTGAAAAATTCCACGAGCTTAAGGGTCATAGTGAGAACTTGCTTTCTCGATTCATATGGTGTAACAATGCCATGTACTATAGTGCTTGTTTAAGATCAAACTTTGGAAATTAACTTATATGTGATTAATGCAAACATAGATATATTGGTTTTATAAATTGTTGTTTGGAATATTGTTAGAATGATTGATGGCTATATGTATGAATTACATAAATATTTACTACATGTTAAATGAGTTTCTATAATTATGGATGATTTGAGGCATAATAAACCCATAGGATAGTACATAGTCTGGAAGCTCATGATGTAGCTACTATGAGGTTTATCGATGAAAATTTTCACAAGCCTAATGATCATAGTTTGTCGATATGTATAAGGTTTAATATTTAAACTCGATAATTTGTAAGCATATAGGTCATTTGCATAATACCTAAGGTGTCGATCCCGTGAGGAGGGTTACTCTAATCCTAAAATCTAAGCCCAAAACAATTCACAGTAATTTAAATGTAATAAAGCTAAAGAAAGAATTTAATTCAATCACATAACTCAATTCTAAAAATCAGTTACGAAAATATTAACAAAATAGCAGTTGCAACACCTAATCAAGAATCAACCTAAAGAACAACTAATTGAGAGAAAGTGAAATTTTATCCTAATTGAGAGAAATTGAAATTTTATTTATCTTTAATGCTAACCTAATCGATTAAGACTTACTAGATTATTATTGCTAGACGGTTTTAAGGTTGATACTCTCTCTCAAGTTATAACCATATACCCTAATTTATAAATCCTAATCATATTATGGGGATTGCAATCTCTCGATTAACAATATATCCAAAACCATAATTAGATCTGAAGTTGTCCAAAAACTATTGGGAATCTATGTAAGATTTCTCTTTTCACAATTTACTGTTTGATTTAATTCTCGTTCTATTAAATTTCCTAACTCTTGTTAGCCCAATTTAATTATTTTTCACTTGATTCACCCTCTCAGTTTATCACTAAATTATGTAATTATAGAAATTAAATCACAATACACCCAGTAAAACACAAACAATCAAATTTCATTAAATCAAAGATAAAACAACTCTAAGGTGAGTTTAGACATCCTCAACATTCGCACAATCCTATCATCAATGGCTATCCCAATTCTATACACTAATAAAATTGAAAATAAACCAAAAATAAGATCTAAACAAATGCTGGAGGCAATAACATAGGGAAACCTCCAATTCCCAGAAGTACTTTGTGTCGGTTTCTTCTCTATGTCTCTCTTCCTTTTTCTCTTTCTCAATCTCTCGATGAACTCTCTCTAGGGTTTCTTAATGGTGGCTGATGCAAAATCTCCTCATCTCCTTTTTTTTATTCTTTATAAAAATTTTTGTGTTCTAATTAGGCCTAGGGTCTTTCCAGGGTCTGAAAGGATCAAAAACTCCCTCAAAACTTTACTTTTCTGAGTGCCTGCTCGTCTGCCTGATACAGACCATGATGGTGGCCCTACATATCATGATCGTAGGCCACATCTGAGCCTTCTATCACCATCGTGGCAATCAGGTCACGATCGTTGGCTATGTCTTGGGCTTCTGTCACAACTAACTCCAATGCTTCACTGAGTGTCTGAAAACTTCTCCATTCTTTGATGTTGACCCTAAAACACTAACAAACACATCAAGGTACCTTAAAGACATACTAATTAAGCTCAAAGACTTAACTAACCCATAAAAACACTTAAACACAATTAATTAACAAACTAACACAATTCTAACCTAAACACATACTAAACAATTAAGTTAATACTTAAATACATAACAAACTAAGCCCTAAAACATAATGCAATTCACACTTACATCCCCACACTTAAACTTTCCCTTGTCCTTAAGCAATCGAAACAATGAACACATAACACACAATGTACTAATGAGACAATGACTTCAACTTCATGAAATCGACTTAATTTTAAACACAAGTCATTTCAATCATTAACAAGCCAAATCTGCTTCTTCGGTCTTTGAATTATTTATACATATTAACCCAGACTCAAGTGTTAAATTATTTACACTTTCTAATTGCACACATACATTAATAATTCTTTGGTCATTCAAACTCTATAACTACACCTAAGTATGTTTTCATGAAAAGTCAAACTATTACAAGTTTGGTAGGTTTTTTTTTCAAAACACACACACACACACACACATACACTTTTTTTCATACTTTTTATGAACATGGGCTTAGTCTTTTCAAGCGAAGGCAAACATTTGTAACGAATGTCAATCTGATTACTCAACTAAGTTAGGTTTTTCTTTTATTTTTTTAAGCTACTTGGTTGGAATGTCATTGTAGACTTTTTGCTTGAAGGCACACATTTGTTCTGCATGTTGATCTGGTTACTTAGCTATATCACGCTCTCAACTAGCAACTAGCTCTATTCATAACCTACAAGCTAGCGGAATAGTTATTATTTAGTAAACATGATTTCTTTTTTTTAGCCTACCTTGTTACTTTAACTACTCGTTTCCATGAAAAATAATGGTAAAGCTATTTAAGTCAAAAAGCCTCAAATTATGATTGAATGTGATAATGTATAGGGTGGCAAACTCACACTAAATCCTAATTAAGCTTCATATTTAGCCAATGTTGGGTTATCCATGGTTGTATGCAATGCATGCATGCAGATGCAGCGGAAGTGTAGGAATCAAGATTCCAACACCATGACAACCCCAAAAACCCAATATCATGCATGCAAGCAAAGATATGTAAAGAACATGAAATAACAAAACATTTTTACCTTATGTATCTCCTCCTTTCTTGTTTCTTCTCCTTGTTTGGGTTGTTGCAAACACCAAACCCTTCCTTGATCTCAAAAAGCACGCAAAGATGGAAGAAGAAACAATGTTTAAAGGTTTTAGAACACCAAAATTGATGAATTCAAGTACATGTTCAATATGATGAAAATAGGTCAAAGATCTTATTGCATGCACTTTAATTCATGCAACGATTGTATGAATTGCAAGTTTAAGACTCAAGACACCTCTCCTAGAACTCTTCTAAAACCCTTTCTCTATCAATTGAGTGTGTAAGAAGTGAAGGAAGCTTGTGTACATAAGTGAAGAACTCACTTATATACCATTTCATGCCCTCTGTCATGATTGTGGCCATGGCCTCTTAAAATTAGGCTTGCCTTCAACCACGATCGTGGCCCTCTGATGCACGATCATGGCCTGCATAAATAAGTCCATATATAGTTGTTTTTCATCTGATCTTTTAAGTGTGTGACCCTCAGGTTCCCGATTATTTTAGTCAATTGAATTAACTCTTAATTCAATCAAACCATGAAGGACTTCATAATACCATTTTACTAGAATATAAGTGGATTAACAAATGAACTCTTCAATAGTTAATTATCCAACTTATGAACCTTTCCATAGACAATTACCGTGCAATTTTTCCTTTCACCATACTATTGTTGGAGTTATGTAAATATAGTTCCTTGGAAAGCAAGTGTATTTACTTATAACTTAATTTTCCTCCAATTACAATTTTGTAATAAAAATATTTATTATTAATAAAAATAAAAGAGTTTGGTTTTTATGAGCATTATATATCTAGTCATAAGGTACTGAGATTCTTTTGTAAGTAATATACATATACATAGAGATGTATGGGAAACATGTATATTATAAGAATCTAAAATAATGGATTCATAGTTAAATAATCAAATTGGTCGCTTGATTATGGTTTAGACTTTAGTGTTGCGATTTATCTCCATGTAAGTAAAGGAGTTTACTTCTAGGGAATGATGAGTTTCATATCATGATAGTGGTTGACTATTGATAACGGCACTATTAAATGAATCTAGAATCAAGTATGTTTTAAGAATAAAGTAATATGTTTTAAGAATAAAGTGGGCCATTACTTTAATCTTATAACATACAACTTGAGCGGTCATTTATTATGGACCACAATCTTGATGAGTGGAGAACTCATATGTGTTTCATTATAATTCTTCATATGATTGGAATGGATTTTTACAAAGTATTAATCCAGTGTTTGTATGTTGGAATTATTAATTGAAACATGTATTAAGGAACATTCACTCAAATAAAGAGCTTATAGTGATATCATCCCTTCTAGATGTTTTATGGAAATTGGTGATTAAACTGGCGCCAATAGTTTAATGGACTAGCTACCCACCAATTCTTAACACCAAGATGAGATCTTGTATGTTAATCACCATATAGAGTAAATCAGGATATATAGAAGGAAAGACCAATATAAGGGCAAAACGGTAATTTTACCCTTTATTGTGTGAATGTCTATAATAAGGTTCATAATAGGGTTTGCAATTGGACATCTTATTTGAAATATGTGTTCTCATAATATTTAATAATTCAAGAGTTCAACTAATTGTCTTTAGTGGAATGACATTTAGTTAATAAGCTACAATTAATTCTAATGAGATTAAATTAATTCTGGGCTTATTAGAGCTTGAATTATCTAAGTCTAATAAGATTCCCCATTTGGCTTCTAGGAGGGTTATTAAGTAAAGTAAGAAATACAAATAGAGATTTTAAAACCTATGATTGAATGTTCGGCTTATACTAATTAATTGTTAATTAGAAGCCCAATTGAACATTTAGAAATGGGCTAGGCTTTGTTTTAATTAGATTAATTAAATTAAAACAAAGTTACTTAAGATAAATGGAGGTAGAATTTCATTTTTAATAGACTAAATGTGCACATTTATTATTGATTTGCTATATTAAAGATGGTTTTAACATGTTTTATTCTCATTAAACGGAGTAATGACCTTATCATTAAATGGTTTAATGGTGGTCTTTTAATGATAGCATGTAACCTATTAGCATTCATTGCATTAAATAAGAAAGAGGTGCATTATGATGGACCATCTTCCTTCTTTCATCACAAAACCGAAATTGATATGTTTCATTTAGGTTAATTGTCTTTTCATATAGCCATCTTAAAGACAAATGAGAAGAGTCTTATTTGTTGGCTTCTTTAGGAATGATTAAAGAATGAAGTGATGCATTTGATGCAAATCTCTTCTTTCTTTTGATGAAAACCAAAATTGAGGTGTAAGAAGGTGTTCTTGCATTTTTTACTCTCTCTCTCTCCTAACTTGCATGGTATAGACGAAAATTGCATGAGAAGTGTCTCAAAAATTGGCTTCTTTCTTCTAATGAAAAAATCTCTTCAAGTTTTCTTCTCCTTTCCCACTAAAGGATCTTGTTAACTAAGTTGTCCAAGAAGAACAAGTGGTATATTGAATTGGTTGAGGATATAATATCGAGAAGAGGATACAATAATGAGAAGAGGATATATCTCTTGGGAGAGGATACATTGCCGAGGATAGGATAGCACAACGAGGAGTTAAAGCTGTAGCGAAGGAGTCAATAAAATAATTTGTACCACCTTGTTCTTATGTTTATTATCCTTATACTGTATCATGTATGGCTATGCATGTTTATTTGGTTATGTTGCTTTCACTGCAATTTTGATTTCTAAAAAGTTTTGAATTCTACCGTTTTATCCAAATCGTGCATGCTTTATTTTTTCGATCTAACAATTGGTATTAGAGCCATTTTTATTATGCATGTTTTTGATTCCTATATATGATGCATGAGTTGGTAATCATTTTTGTATGCTGCATAGTTTTATGTGATAGAAATATATATGGTGTATGTTTTGCTCTTTTGGTTGTCCATAGATTCTAAAGTTACCTTGTAAGTTTTGTTCATTTGGTTGTAACAAGGAGGGTCACCTATCATCATCATGTTTCCTCCTTGGTTTTATCTTTATGTTTTCTTTGATTATATAATGCACAAAATCATGGAATGATGAAGATGAAGAAGCCATGGATGAAGAAATGAAGAGGTAAGGTTTCGGTTTTGCTAAAAGTGTATTTACAAATTTTTGGTTATTAGCAAATTGCTGGATTTTTGTGTTTAAAAATTTTTGGTTATATGTCACAACAAGTTTCAGTTTTGATTAAAAACTATTGCTGTTTTTTGTTTCATATGGACAAATTTCGATTCTGATGAAAAACTAATGCTGGAATTTTTGTTTTGAAGGTGAAAATTTTGTTTTTATGAAAGTCAAAACTTTGTTGTAAAAGAAAAGCCATTAAACACTTTTTACATAGTGCGCCAAGTCATGTGAGCGAAGAGTTCGAAGTGAAAGATCCAAGTCCAAGAAGAAATTGCTGGGCCTAAAAAGCCTTGTAAATTTATTTTTGTTTCTAGGATGGACAATTAAAAGTTGCTTATAAGTTCATATGATGAATGGATAAGTGAATGCAAATATTATATGATTACATGTCATTTAGAAAATTGCAAATAGTAGGCTTTGCCATGTATTCATTATGTATGAGATATATAATGAAACAATATTGGATGGATAATAAATTTCATCTAAACAAGATGGTATTTATAAAAACTAAAAGCCCAAAAAGATTGAGTGGGAAAGGATGCTCATGTAAAAGTCCATGGTCTCCATATGATGGCCCATTTGCATGTGGTGAAGTGTTACTCCCTACCGGAGGGCATGAATCCTAGATCTTGCATGGTTTGGGTCTCCTTAAGGACAAGTCCATTTATTGGTAGCAAATGTGACCTCCCACCGAGGCATGGTTTGCAAGTACCTTTAGTGGATGAATCAAATTGTTACACACTCAACATGTTTTATCAATCACCTTCCCAATGTAGCTCTGTTGCTAAAAGTATAGAACAAATTATAACGCTTCTTTAAAAGTTAAGCATGAAGATGCTTGGTTTTTTTTTTAGTGGGAAGGTCCAAGTTTTTCTTTTAATAGATAAGATGGCGCACCGTCACTTAGTCTATTATAGATACGAAAAATAACCATCATATAAAGATTTAACTGTTTTTTAAGTTTTGTTAAATCTATCATGATGCATGTAAATCTATCATTATACATACATGCATCATGATTTTATACAAAGTTACAATATTATTGACCAGTATGCTAACGTTTTAATTATTTATATTTTTAGACATAATAACCACAAAATAAATCCACTTACTTTGCTCTTAACAAATAATAGATTGGAAAACAGAGAGAACTTTAATGAATGGAGACATAACCTAGACATTGTTCTTCAATATCAACGAATTTCATGGGTTTTAACTGAAAATGAGCCTACACCTCCGGGTGAAAATTCACCCCATGAGCAAGTCCAATAACATGAATGATGGCAAAATGCTGATAAGACTACTAAGTGTTATATTCTAGCTTCTATCAGCGGCATGTTACAAAAGCAAATTGCTTGTATGAAAACTACTAATGCAATGGTTCATCACCTATATGAAATGTTTTGTGTGAGGACAAGGTCTGTAAGAGTGAAAGCTATCTAAACCTTTCACAATCTCAGAGAAAAACCTGGTGAACCGGTGCGGGATTACATACTTAAGGTAAACTCTGCGGTCATCGAGGCTAAGATGCTTGGAGCAGATATGGATTCGAACACATAGCTGATTATGATCATCAATAGCTTAAACTCTTCTTTTCAACAGTTTAAGTTGGACTATGAGCTCAATAGCAAGGATTACATCTTGAGTGAGTTGATGAATACCCTCCAGAGCATGGAGGAGATATTGAATATCAAGGCTCATGGGCCAGAAGCCAATGTACATCTTCTTCTAAGCCTAAGGGTAAGGGCAAGCAAAAGAAGAAGTGTCTAATGAAAAAGAAGGCCCAAACAGGGGTCAAGGCTCATCTTATGAAAAAGAAGGTAAAAGAGAACATCAAGGGAAAGTGTTTCCATTGTGATAAGATGGATCACTGGAAAAGAAACTGTCTAGTCTACCTTGAGTCCCTCAAAAGCAAACAAGGTATGGTTTTCCTAAGTTTGTTAGGAACTAGAAATGTGGTAGATTTATTTGATTCGTGGATATTAGATTCAGGAGTCACTAACCATGTTTGCAATTCTTTGCAGAGGTTCCAGTAAAGGAAAAGACTACCTAAAGGCCAGTTTCAAGTCAAAATAGCAGATGGATCCTATGTTTTAGCAGAAGTAGTGGGAGTAGTTATCTTGGACTTTCCTAGTAGTCATAGGTTATATTTGGAGGATGTTTATTACATGCCAATGATTATAAGGAACATGATTTCTATTTTTTGTTTAATAAAGTCTGGTTATTCATTATATTTTGAAAATGTTGTTTCAGTATATGAGAATAAGGATTTTATTTGTAATGCAATAATTAAACAGGGATTGTTTCTTTATAGAACCCATGACAGGCTCACTAAACACCACAGAATTGATAAAACCAAGACAATCCAATGTCTCTAGCATTAATTCAAAATATCTGTGGCACATAAGAATGGGTCATATCAATCAGAAAAGACTTGACAAGTTAGTGAAGGATGGGATCTTTACGGGCTTAGATAATGATCCATTACGTACCTGTGAATCCTGTATTGAAAGGAAAATGACTAAGGCCTCATTTCCTTTTAAAGGAAACAGATCTAAATCTACGTTGGACCTGCTATACACTGATGTGTGTGGGCCCTGAACGTACAAGCTAGAGGAGGTTATGAATATTACATAATGTTTACAGATGATTACTCAAGACAGGGTTATTTGTATTTGATACATAAAAAGAGTGAATCCTTTGAAAAGTTCAAAGAATTCAAAGCCGAAGCTGAGAAGCACCTTGGCAAGCCATTAAAACAACTTCAATCAAATCGAGGTGGTGAGTACTTATTTGGAGAGTTCCAACAATATTTAATTGACAACGGAATTGTTTCCAACTTGTCAGCTCCTCAAACACCTTAACAAAATGGTGTAGCTAAGAGGAGGAATAGGACTCCACTGGAAATGGTAAGATTGATGAAGACCTACGCTAGCCTTCCAGAATTGGTCTAGGGATATGCCATACAAACGGCAACATATCTTCTCAACTTTGCTCTATTCAAATCGATGCCTAAAATACCTAAGGAATTGTGGACTGGTCGAGTGCCTTCATTGCGGCATTTGAGGACCTGGGGCTGGCCAGCCCATGTTCTAAGGCTTGAATCCACGAAGATGAAACCAAGGTCAAAAGTATGCTTATTTTTAGGGTATCCTACTGGTGCTCGAGGGTACTATTTTTATAGTCCTCAAGATAAGAAGGTATTTGTGTCAAAAAATTTGACCTTCTTAGAGGAAGAATTTGTGGGAAATCACAAAGGAAGAAGTGAAGTAGTACTAAAGGAGTTAACTATTTCATCTAATTCAAGAGTTGATATGGATATAACAAAACAAGATGTTGAAATGGATTTAAGAGTTGAATCCGAAGTGCAACCTAAACATCAAGTAGTGCCTAGATATAGTGGGAGGGTTTTGAGATAGCCAAATAGGTATCTAGGTCTAGTAGAAGGCTTAATTGCCATCTCAGACCAAGAAGAAATGGATCCCAGTACGTATACTCAGGCTGTTATTGATATTAATGCAGAAAAATGGTTCAAGGCGATGGAATCAGAAATAGATTCCATGTACACTAATGAAGTCTGGATCCTTATAGATCTACCACCAGGTATAAAAGCCATAAGGTGTAAATGGATCTACAAAAGGAAAAGAGGATCAGATGGAAAGGTAGAGACCTTTAAAACTAGATTGGTAGATAAAGACTATACTCAAAAAGAGGGTATAGACTATGGGGAGACTTTTTCTCTAGTTGCCATGCTTAAGTCCATCAGAATTCTTTCAGCCATAGAAGCCTATTTCGATTATGAAATATGGAAAATGGACATCAAGACCGCATTTCTTAATGGGGATCTTGAGGAGACCATTTATATGGCCTAACCAAAAGATATTGTTGAGCCAGGTAATAAGCATAAGGTATGCAAACTGTAAAGGTCCATTTATGGACTTAAGCAAGCATCTAGGACTTGGAACATTAGGTTTGATAAGTCTATCAAATCCTATAAGTTCATAAAAAACCTAGATGAGCCTTGTGTCTATAAAAGGATACAAGAAGGAAAGGTTATTTTTCTAAGTCTGTATACTGATGACATTCTGCTCATTGCGAATGATGTAGGAATGTTATCTAAGATTAAGGGATGGCTTGACGAATAGTTTTCAATGAAGGATTTAGAAGAGGCTACCTATGCTCTATGGATCAAATCTGTAAGGGATCATAAGAACAAATTGATAGCCTTGCCTCAACTAAATTACATTGAGAACATGCTCAATAAGTTTGCTATAAGTTTGCTATGCAAGATTCCGACATGAAATCAAACTTTAAAAGGAGCAAGCACTTAAGACCTAAGAGGAGATCAAACCTATGCATAACATTCCATATGCTTCAGTAGTTAAAAGTTTAATGTATGCAATGATTTAAACTAGTGCAGATATTTGTTACATAGTAGGACTGGTAAGCAGATTTTAGTATAATCCAGGAATGGAGCATTAGACTGCAATTAAGTGTATACTGAAGTATCTTCATAGGACAAAGAACTTAATGCTTGTTTACTCTGGAAGTAATCTTATTCCAACAGGATATATAGATTCTGATTTCCAATCCGATGTTGATTCAAGGAAATCAACTTCTGGCTCTATATTTCTTTTAAGAGGTGGAGCCATAGTCTGGAGGAGTATCAAGCAATCTTGTATGGCTGATTCGACTATAGAGGCTGAGTATATTGCTATTTATGAAGTAGAAAAGGAAGCAGTCTAGCTTCGCAAGTTCCTAAATGATTTGGAGATAATTCTAAAGGCAAAAAAAGCCATTACACTTTATTGTGATAATAGTGGGGCAGTGGCTAATTCTGAAGAACCTCGGAACCACAATGTAGCCAAACACATTGAGTGAAAGTATTATCTCATAAAGGAGATAATACAATGTGGAGAGGTGAATATGGTAAAGATTCCAATAGAGCAAAACCATTCTAATCCATTCACAAAGATATTGTCTCAAAAGAGCTTTAAGGGAGTAGGGATAGGAATAAGGGATATGTCAAACTTGGTTTAAGGCAAATGGGAGACTGTTGGAGTTATATAAATATAGTGCCCTAGAAAGTAAGTGTATTTTCGTATAACTTAATTTTCTTCCAATCATAGTTTTGTAATGAAAATATTTATTATTAATAAAAATAAAAGAGTTTGGTTTTTATGAGCATTATATATCTAGTCATAAGGTACCGAGATTCTTTTGTAAGTAATATACATATATATAGAGATGTATGGGAAACATGTATATTATAAGAATCTAAAATATTGGATTCACAGTTGAATAATCAAGTTGGTCGCTTAATTATGGTTTAGACTTTAGTGTTGTGATTTATCTCCATCTAAGTAAAGGAGTTTACTTTCAGGGAATGATGAGTTTCACATCATGATAGTAGTTAACTATTGATAATGGCACTATTAAATGAATATGGAATCAAGTATGATTTAAGAATAAAGTGGGCCGTTCCTTTAATCTTAAAGCGTACAACTTGAGCATTCATTTATTATGGACCACAATCTTGATGAGTGGTGAACTCATATATGTTTCATTATAATTCTTGACATGATCGGATTGGATTTTTATAGAGTATTGATCCAATGTCTGCATGCTGAAATTATTAATTGACACATGTATCAGGGAACATTCACTCAAATAAAGAGTTTATAGTGATATCACCACTTCTAGATGTTTTATGGAAATTGGTGATTAAACTTGCGCTAGTAGTTAGATGGACTAGCTACCCATCAAGTCTTAACACCAAGATGAGATCTTGTGTGTCAATTACCATATAGAGTAAAATGGGATATCTAGAAAGAAAAACAATATAAGGGCAAAACGGTAATTTGACCCTTTATTGTGCGGATGGCTATAATAAGGTTCATAATAGGGTTTGCAATT